>CM059788.1:44094408-44134408 GCA_030435695.1 Brachymystax lenok tsinlingensis
ATATACCCTTTGTTGGCAATGACAGAGGTCAAACGTTTTCTGTAAGTCTTCACAAGGTTTTCACACACTGTTGCTGGTATTTTGGCCCATTCCTTCATGCAGATCTCCTCTAGAGCAGTGATGTTTTGGGGCTGTCGCTGGGCAACACGGACTTTCAAAGATTTTCTATGGGGTTGAGATCTGGAGACTGACTAGGCCACTCCAGGACCTTGAAATGCTTCTTCTGAAGCCACTCCTTCGTTGCCGGGCGGTGTGTTTGGGATCATTGTCATGCTGAAAGACCCAGCCACGTTTCATCTTCAATGCCCTTGCTGATGGAAGGAGGTTTTCACTCAAAATCTCACGATACATGGCCCCATTCATGCTTTCCTTTACACGGATCAGTCGTCCTGGTCCCTTTGCAGAAAAAACAGCCCCAAAGCATGATGTTTCCACCCCCATGCTTCACAGTAGGTATGGTGTTCTTTGGATGCAACTCAGCATTCTTTGTCCTCCAAACACGACGAGTTGAGTTTTTACCAAAAAGTTCTATTTTGGTTTCATCTGACATTCTCCCAATCCTCATCTGGATCATCCAAATGCTCTCTAGCAAACTTTAGACGGGCCTGAACATGTACTGGCTTAAGCAGGGGGACACGTCTGGCACTGCAGGATTTGAGTCCCTGGCGGCGTAGTGTGTTACTGATGGTAGGCTTTGTTACTTTGGTCCCAGCTCTCTGCAGGTCATTCACTAGGTCCCCCGTGTGGTTCTGGGATTTTTGCTCACCGTTCTTGTGATCATTTTGACCCCACGGGTGAGATCTTGCGTGGAGCCCCAGATCGAGTAAGATTATCAGTGGTCTTGTATGTCTTCCATTTCCTAATAATTGCTCCCACAGTTGATTTCTTCAAACCAAGCTGCTTACCTATTGCAGATTCAGTCTTCCCAACCTGGTGCAGGTCTACAATTTTGTTTCTGGTGTCCTTTGACAGCTCTTTGGTCTTGGCCATAGTGGAGTTTGGAGTGTGACTGTTTGAGGTTGTGGACAGGTGTCTTTTATACTGATAACAAGTTCAAACAGGTGCCATTAATACAGGTAATGAGTGGAGGACAGAGGAGCCTCTTAAAGAAGAAGTTACAGGTCTGTGAGAGCCAGAAATCTTGCTTGTTTGTATGTGACCAAATACTTATTTTCCACCATAATTTGCAAATAAATTCATTAAAAATCCTACAATGTGATTTTCTGGATTTTTTTTCCTCATTTTGTCTGTCATAGTTGAAGTGTACCTATGATGAAAGATACAGGCCTCTCTCATCTTTTTAAGTGAGAGAACTTGCACAATTGGTGGCTGACTAAATACTTTTTTTCCCCACTGTATGTGTTGTTACAACAATACTGAATGAACACATTTATTTTAACTTAATATAATACATGAATTATATTGTTCCATGATATAATATAACCAGTTGATATTCCAGATGGTGTTCCATGATATAATATAACCAGTTGATAGTACAGATGATGTTCCATGATATAATATAACCAGTTAATAGTACAGATTGTGTTCCATGATATAATATAACCAGTTGATAGTACAGATGGTGTTCCATGATATAATATAACCAGTTGATAGTACAGATTGTGTTCCATGATATAATATAACCAGTTGATAGTACAGACTGTGTTCCATGATATAATATAACCAGTTGATATTACAGACTGTGTTCCATGATATAATATAACCAGTTGATAGTACAGACTGTTCCATGATATAATATAACCAGTTGATATTACAGACTGTGTTCCATGATATAATATAACCAGTTGATAGTACAGATTGTGTTCCATGATATAATATAACCAGTTGATAGTACAGATGGTGTTCCGTGATATAATATAACCAGTTGATAGTACAGATGGTGTTCCGTGATATAATATAACCAGTTGATAGTACAGATGGTGTTCCATGATATAATATAACCAGTTGATAGTACAGATGGTGTTCCATGATATAATATAACCAGTGGATATTTCAGATTGTGTTCCATGATATAATATAACCAGTTGATAGTACAGATGGTGTTCCGTGATATAATATAACCAGTTGATAGTACAGATGGTGTTCCATGATATAATATAACCAGTTGATAGTACAGATGGTGTTCCATGATATAATATAACCAGTTGATAGTACAGATTGTGTTCCATGATATAATATAACCAGTTGATAGTACAGACTGTGTTCCATGATACAATATAACCAGTTGATAGTACAGATGGTGTTCCGTGATATAATATAACCAGTTGATATTACAGACTGTGTTCCATGATATAATATAACCAGTTGATAGTACAGACTGTTCCATGATATAATATAACCAGTTGATAGTACAGATGGTGTTCCATGATATAATATAACCAGTTGATAGTACAGATTGTGTTCCATGATATAATATAACCAGTTGATAGTACAGACTGTTCCATGATATAATATAACCAGTTGATAGTACAGATGGTGTTCCATGATATAATATAACCAGTTGATAGTACAGATTGTGTTCCATGATATAATATAACCAGTTGATAGTACAGATTGTGTTCCATGATATAATATAACCAGTTGATAGTACAGATTGTGTTCCATGATATAATATAACCAGTTGATAGTACATATGGTGTTCCATGATATAATATAACCAGTTGATAGTACAGATTGTGTTCCATGATATAATATAACCAGTTGATATTACAGACTGTGTTCCATGATATAATATAACCAGTTGATAGTACAGATGGTGTTCCATGATATAATATAACCAGTTGATAGTACAGATGGTGTTCCATGATATAATATAACCAGTTGATAGTACAGATGATGTTCCATGATATAATATAACCAGTTGATAGTACAGATTGTGTTCCATGATATAATATAACCAGTTGATAGTACAGATGGTGTTCCATGATATAATATAACCAGTTGATAGTACAGATTGTGTTCCATGATATAATATAACCAGTTGATAGTACAGAGTTCCAGATATAACCAGTTGTTCTCCATGATACAATATAATATAACCAGTTGATAGTACAGATGGTGTTCCATTGATATAATATAACCAGTTGATAGTACAGACTGTGTTCCATGATATAATATAACCAGTTGATAGTACAGATTGGTGTTCCATGATATAATATAACCAGTTGATAGTACAGATTGTGTTCCATGATATAATATAACCAGTTGATAGTACAGATGGTGTTCCATGATATAATATAACCAGTTGATAGTACAGATGGTGTTCCATGATATAATATAACCAGTTGATAGTACAGATGGTGTTCCATGATATAATATAACCAGTTGATAGTACAGACTGTGTTCCATGATATAATATAACCAGTTGATAGTACAGATTGTGTTCCATGATATAATATAACCAGTTGATATTACAGATGGTGTTCCATGATATAATATAACCAGTTGATATAGTACAGATGGTGTTCCATGATATAATATAACCAGTTGATAGTACAGATTGTGTTCCATGATATAATATAACCAGTTGATAGTACAGATTGTGTTCCATGATATAATATAACCAGTTGATAGTACAGATTGTGTTCCATGATATAATATAACCAGTTGATAGTACAGACTGTGTTCCATGATATAATATAACCAGTTGATATTACAGACTGTGTTCCATGATATAATATAACCAGTTGATATTACAGACTGTGTTCCATGATATAATATAACCAGTTGATAGTACAGACTGTTCCATGATATAATATAACCAGTTGATAGTACAGATGGTGTTCCATGATATAATATAACCAGTTGATAGTACAGATTGTGTTCCATGATATAATATAACCAGTTGATAGTACAGATGGTGTTCCATGATATAATATAACCAGTTGATAGTACAGATGGTGTTCCATGATATAATATAACCAGTTGATAGTACAGATTGTGTTCCATGATATAATATAACCAGTTGATAGTACAGATTGTGTTCCATGATATAATATAACCAGTTGATAGTACATATGGTGTTCCATGATATAATATAACCAGTTGATAGTACAGATTGTGTTCCATGATATAATATAACCAGTTGATATTACAGACTGTGTTCCATGATATAATATAACCAGTTGATAGTACAGATGGTGTTCCATGATATAATATAACCAGTTGATAGTACAGATGGTGTTCCATGATATAATATAACCAGTTGATAGTACAGATGGTGTTCCATGATATAATATAACCAGTTGATAGTACAGATGGTGTTCCATGATATAATATAACCAGTTGATAGTACAGATGGTGTTCCATGATATAATATAACCAGTTGATAGTACAGATTGTGTTCCATGATATAATATAACCAGTTGATAGTACAGACTGTGTTCCATGATATAATATAACCAGTTGATATTACAGACTGTGTTCCATGATATAATATAACCAGTTGATATTACAGATGGTGTGCCATGATATAATATAACCAGTTGATAGTACAGATGGTGTTCCATGATATAATATAACCAGTTGATAGTACAGACATGATATAATATAGTTGATAGTACAGATGGTGTTCCATGATATAATATAACCAGTTGATAGTACAGATGGTGTTCCATGATATAATATAACCAGTTGATAGTACAGATGGTGTTCCATGATATAATATAACCAGTTGATAGTACAGATGGTGTTCCATGATATAATATAACCAGTTGATAGTACAGATGGTGTTCCATGATATAATATAACCAGTTGATAGTACAGATTGTGTTCCATGATATAATATAACCAGTTGATAGTACAGATGGTGTTCCATGATATAATATAACCAGTTGATAGTACAGATTGTGTTCCATGATATAATATAACCAGTTGATAGTACAGATTGTGTTCCATGATATAATATAACCAGTTGATATTACAGACTGTGTTCCATGATATAATATAACCAGTTGATAGTACAGATGGTGTTCCATGATATAATATAACCAGTTGATAGTACAGATGGTGTTCCATGATATAATATAACCAGTTGATAGTACAGATGGTGTTCCATGATATAATATAACCAGTTGATAGTACAGACTGTGTTCCATGATATAATATAACCAGTTGATAGTACAGATTGTGTTCCATGATATAATATAACCAGTTGATAGTACAGATTGTGTTCCATGATATAATATAACCAGTTGATAGTACAGATTGTGTTCCATGATATAATATAACCAGTTGATAGTACAGACTGTGTTCCATGATATAATATAACCAGTTGATAGTACAGACTGTGTTCCATGATATAATATAACCAGTTGATAGTACAGATGGTGTTCCATGATATAATATAACCAGTTGATAGTACAGATGGTGTTCCATGATATAATATAACCAGTTGATAGTACAGATGGTGTTCCATGATATAATATAACCAGTTGATAGTACAGATTGTGTTCCATTATATAATATAACCAGTTGATAGTACAGATTGTGTTCCATAATATAACCAGTTGATAGTACAGACTGTTCCATGATATAATATAACCAGTTGATATTACAGACTGTGTTCCATGATATAATATAACCAGTTGATATTACAGATGGTGTTCCATGATATAATATAACCAGTTGATAGTACAGATGGTGTTCCATGATATAATATAACCAGTTGATAGTACAGATGGTGTTCCATGATATAATATAACCAGTTGATAGTACAGACTGTGTTCCATGATATAATATAACCAGTTGATAGTACAGATGGTGTTCCATGATATAATATAACCAGTTGATATTACAGACTGTGTTCCATGATATAATATAACCAGTTGATAGTACAGATTGTGTTCCATGATATAATATAACCAGTTGATAGTACAGACTGTGTTCCATGATATAATATAACCAGTTGATATTACAGATTGTGTTCCATGATATAATATAACCAGTTGATAGTACAGATGGTGTTCCATGATATAATATAACCAGTTGATAGTACAGACTGTGTTCCATGATATAATATAACCAGTTGATAGTACAGATTGTGTTCCATGATATAATATAACCAGTTGATAGTACAGATGGTGTTCCATGATATAATATAACCAGTTGATAGTACAGATGGTGTTCCATGATATAATATAACCAGTTGATAGTACAGATGGTGTTCCATGATATAATATAACCAGTTGATAGTACAGATGGTGTTCCATGATATAATATAACCAGTTGATAGTACAGATGGTGTTCCATGATATAATATAACCAGTTGATAGTACAGATTGTGTTCCATGATATAATATAACCAGTTGATAGTACAGACTGTGTTCCATGATATAATATAACCAGTTGATAGTACAGATGGTGTTCCATGATATAATATAACCAGTTGATAGTACAGATGGTGTTCCATGATATAATATAACCAGTTGATAGTACAGATTGTGTTCCATGATATAATATAACCAGTTGATAGTACAGATGGTGTTCCGTGATATAATATAACCAGTTGATATTACAGACTGTGTTCCATGATATAATATAACCAGTTGATAGTACAGACTGTTCCATGATATAATATAACCAGTTGATATTACAGACTGTGTTCCATGATATAATATAACCAGTTGATAGTACAGATTGTGTTCCATGATATAATATAACCAGTTGATAGTACAGATGGTGTTCCATGATGTAATATAACCAGTTGATAGTACAGATGGTGTTCCATGATATAATATAACCAGTTGATATTACGGATGGTGTTCCATGATATAATATAACCAGTTGATAGTACAGATGGTGTTCCATGATATAACTGCTTTAGTTATCTCTACTCCTTCACCTCTCTCTCTTCCAGGGAGACACTGCTTTAGTTATCTCTACTCCTTCACCCTCCCCCCAGGGAGACACTGCTTTAGTTATCTCTACTCCTTCACCCCCACCCCCAGGGAGACACTGCTTTAGTTATCTCTACTCCTTCACCCCCACCCCCAGGGAGACACTGCTTTAGTTATCTCTACTCCTTCACCCACCCCCAGGAGACACTGCTTTAGTTATCTCTACTCCTTCACCCCCAGGAGACACTGCTTCAGTTATCTCTACTCCTTCACCCCCACCCCCAGGAGACACTGCTTTAGTTATCTCTACTCCTTCACCCCCACCCCCAGGGAGACACTGCTTTAGTTATCTCTACTCCTTCACCCTCCCCCCCCCAAGGAGACACTGCTTTAGTTGGCTTTTTAATCTGGTAAAAGGACACTAATCAAGATTAATGGGTGTACAGCCTAGTGATTTTCCACTTTTGTTTTGTTATTTTTTTTTAAACACAAACTACCACTGAGTAAATAGAAAACACTTTAATAAGAGGAATGAGTGGAGCCTCTAACTCTAGAGGGGATCTTTCAGTCCGTCTCCCTTCAGACAGTGTTAGGTTGTTCATTAGACAACACGGCAGGCCAGAGATCAACTTGTCCTGTGTGAATTGTTTTCTATACAGGCACTCACCAGGCCACCTATCAGCCTCAGCCATCATGGTACATTCATTCATCAAAGGCCCCATAAAGGAAGGCTTGATAGGGCTGAGAGGAGCCTTACCAATACATCATTTTGATTATCCAGACTGCAACACCCTCTCTGTGTGTTTCTGGCGTTCTCTCTGTCTGTGTGTGTGTGTGTGTGTGTGTGTGTGTGTAACAGCTGTATTAGTTATAATAAGTGTGTATGTGTCAAGCCCAAGGACTAACCATCTTGTTTAAGTTGTTGCACCATCGTCATCTGACTACAATGGAATCCTTCACTGTGTACGTAGTCATTTCTCTCCCTCTCCCATCCTCTCCCTCTCCCATCCTCTCCCTCTCCCATCCTCCTTCTCTCCCTCTCCCATCCTCTCCCTCTCCCATCCTCTCTCTCTCCCTCTCCCTCTCCCATTCTCTCTCTCTCTCTCTCTCTCTCTCTCTCTCTCTCTCTCTCTCTCTCCCTCGCCCATCCTCTCTCTCTCTCCCTCTCCCATCCTCTCTCTCTCCCTCGCCCATCCTCTCCCTCTCCCATCCTCACCCTCTCCCATCCTATCTCTCTCTCTCTCCCTCTCCCTCTCCCATCCTCTCCCTCTCCCATCCTCTCTCTCTCTCTCCTCTCCCATCCTCTCCCTCTCCCATCATCTCTCTCTCTCTCTCCCTCTCCCATCCTCTCTCTCTCTCTCCCTCTCCCTCTCCCATCCTCTCCCTCTCCCATCCTCTCTCTCCCTCTCCCATCCTCTCTCTCGCTCTCTCCCTCTCCCATCCTCTCTCTCCCTCTCCCATCCTCTCTCTCCCTCTCCCATCCTCACGGCACACGGTGGTATTTCGGTGGTATTTCAACCAATAGACATGGGAGTTTATCAACATTTGATTTGTTTTTGAATTCTTTGTGGGTCTGTTTAATCTGAGGGAGACATGTGTCTCTAATATGGTCATACGTTAGGAAGTGCAGCTCGTGAGAGCCAGGTCTGCCTACTGCGGCCTTTCGCAATAGCAAGGCTATGCTCACTGAGTCAAGTCATATGGTCTATCACATTAGATGTTCTTTCTATTTCCTGTCCAGTCATATGGTCTATCGCATTAGATGTTCTTTTATTTATTTCTTGAAGGTGGATTTGCTTTTTGCCTGAGAAATATGGATTGGTCAAGAGTTCCATTCAGCTATGGCTCCATAGGCAATTTGTCCTTGGCTTGGGTTGTCTTAGCTGCCCTGAATTTGCCTGTCTGGTTCGGTGGTTATGCGTGTTGCTACTGTGTACTAACTGGCCTGACAAATACTGTTGTTTTCTTTTTAAATATAACATTCCTAAAGAAAATCAGAAGACTGGACAGTAATTTGTTTTTAACGTGAAGCCATGAGAGATTCTGATGCATTTATATAATATTCATACGGATAGAGCAATGAAGAGATAATCTGGCAGCCCTGTTTTGAGCAATGAAGAGATAATCTGGCAGCCCTGTCTTGAGCAATGAAGAGATAATCTGGCAGCCCTGTCTTGAGCAATGAAGAGATAATCTGGCAGCCCTGTCTTGAGCCATTTGGAGCTTTTTGATATCTTTCTTTGCTGCAGATGACCATATAACTGGACAGTACTCTAAGTGTGATAGGACCAGGGATTGACCATATAACTGGACAGTACTCTAAGTGTGATAGGACCAGGGATTGACCATTTAACCGGACAGTACTCTAAGTCTGATAGGACCAGGGATTGACCATATAACCGGACAGTACTCTAAGTGTGATAGGACCAGGGATTGACCATATAACTGGACAGTACTCTAAGTGTGATAGGACCAGGGATTGACCATATAACTGGACAGTACTCTAAGTGTGATAGGACCAGGGATTGACCATATAACTGGACAGTACTCTAAGTGTGAAAGGACCAGGGATTGACCATATAACTGGACAGTACTCTAAGTGTGAAAGGACCAGGGATTGACCATATAACTGGACAGTACTCTAAGTGTGAAAGGACCAGGGATTGACCATATAACTGGGCAGTACTCTAAGTGTGATAGGACCAGGGATTGACCATATAACTGGACAGTACTCTAAGTGTGATAGGACCAGGGATTGACCATATAACTGGACAGTACTCTAAGTGTGATAGGACCAGGGATTGACCATATAACTGGACAGTACTCTAAGTGTGATAGGACCAGGGATTGACCATATAACTGGACAGTACTCTAAGTGTGAAAGGACCAGGGATTGACCATATAACTGGACAGTACTCTAAGTGTGAAAGGACCAGGGATTGACCATATAACTGGACAGTACTCTAAGTGTGAAAGGACCAGGGATTGACCATATAACTGGGCAGTACTCTAAGTGTGATAGGACCAGGGATTGACCATATAACTGGACAGTACTCTAAGTGTGATAGGACCAGGGATTGACCATATAACTGGACAGTACTCTAAGTGTGATAGGACCAGGGATTGACCATATAACTGGACAGTACTCTAAGTGTGATAGGACCAGGGATTGACCATTTAACCGGACAGTACTCTAAGTGTGATAGGACCAGGGATTGACCATATAACCGGACAGTACTCTAAGTGTGATAGGACCAGGGATTGACCATATAACCGGACAGTACTCTAAGTGTGAAAGGACCAGGGATTGACCATATAACTGGACAGTACTCTAAGTGTGATAGGACCAGGGATTGACCATATAACTGGACAGTACTCTTGTAACAGCAATTCCCTTAATCCTTGATTTGTACAGATAAAAAAATATCCCAATAATTTACTTAACACAGGCAGCAAGCTTATAGGACAACTATTAGGATCAGTGAATGCAGATTAGGTAGTGGAATAACCTTTGACTCTTTCCAGACTTCTGGGCACACCCCATACATCAAGCATTTATTAAAAATATGAGAGATTGGGGTAGATATTTGGTTAACTCTAACTCTAAGCAATTTGGCGTCTAGATTTTCTGTACCAGGCGACTTGTCATCCGAAAGAGACCCAAGCATCCTTTCTACCTCTTCCCTTTCTACTTGATGAAATGCAAAACATGCATTGCCTCTCCTTCATGATACAGTCTTTTATAAGGGTAAATGACATTGAGCCATCAGTTGAAATCATAGCATTCCTCAACTTGTCCAATTTGCCAATAAATTATTAATTAATGTAGTTTGCGATGTCATGTGGTTTTTGTAATTAATATACCCTCTGATTCAACAACAAAAGAGGTGGACATGTTCAAATTCCTACCCATAATAATGTTCAACGTTCTCCACAGTTTTTTCCCATCACCCTTCACTTCATCAATGTCGTGCTCATAGAATCCCTTCTTCTTTCCTTTGTTTAGTTTGGTCACAAGATTTCTTCATTTACAATAACTTTGCTTATCAAACAGAGTGCCAGATTTATCTGCTACTTTTTTGGCATCATAACGTTGAATCACGACATTTCTCAGCTCATCATCAATCCATCACAGTGCATTTTCTTAAAGGGGCCTGCTTATCAGCTATACTCATCAATAATTTCAGAAACAAACTTTGTGACATTTCCGGATCATCCTTTCTACACACTTCTAACCATTGCACATTCTTAATCTCATCCACAAACGAGTCCTGATTGAACCCTGCAGTAGATTACCTTCGGGCCAGCCTTTGGTATTGTAGTTTTCCTAGTGAGTGATTCCTGATTGAACCCTCTGTAGGACCTGCGGTAGATTACCTTAGGGCCAGCCTTTGGTATTGTAGTTTTCCTAGTGAGTGAGTCCTGATTGAACCCTGCGGTAGATTACCTTAGGGCCAGCCTTTGGTATTGTAGTTTTCCTAGTGAGTGAGTCCTGATTGAACCCTGCGGTAGATTACCTTAGGGCCAGCCTTTGGTATTGTAGTTTTCCTAGTGAGTGAGTCCTGATTGAACCCTGCGGTAGATTACCTTAGGGCCAGCCTTTGGTATTGTAGTTTTCCTAGTGAGTTCAACCAAGTTCTGATGTTGGATGTAAAAACTGCAACTCCACCCCCAGATCTATTTCTGTCCCTCCTGAACAAATTGGATCCATGTATAGAGATCTCAGCATCCTCAGAAGAAGAGTCCAAGTGAGTCTCTGATATTGCCAATACATGAATATTGTTTGACTACACTAGACATTTCTTTGGTAAATTTACAGTATTTATATGTCCAAACAGAGGTCTCATCGTTAAAACGCTAACTGCGTCCCTGGTTCTAGATATGAATAGGAAAACTATTGTAAACTTTTATTAGCTTACTAGGTAGTTTGTTGTTAAAGTAAAACACACAGAGTCTCTAGTCTTGTACTGCGCATGTTCTGTGGGGCTTAGGGGATTCTTCTCCAGATTCATCTCTCTTTGGTTGATGGCTTTGTTATCAAAGGTTTGCGAATCGCTTCCTTTTAGGTTGTTGTAAAATGTAACGTCTCTTTCTGGGTTTTTATAATTAGCAGATATCAACCTAATTCTGCGTCCGTTATATGCTGTTTTTTACGTTGTACACGGAGGATATTTTTTGGCAGAATTCTGAATACAGAGTCTCAAATTGATGTTTGTCCCATTTTTGTGAATTCTATGGTTGGTGAGCGGGACCCCAGACCTCACAACCATAAAGGACAATGGGTTCTATAACTGATTCAAGTTTTATTTTTTGTTGCCAGATCCTAATTGGTATGTCAAATGTGATGTGCCTTTTGATGGCATAGAAGTCCCTTCTTGCCTTGTCTCTCAGATCATTCTCAGCTTTGTGGAAGTTACCTGTGGTGCTGTGTGCATGTTCCTCACCACGGCCCTGTGGGAAGAAATGTGTGGTTTTTTTTGCCAATTTTAACCACATACTTGTTGCTTGTGTACATGGATTTGATAATGTCGCATGTTTTTTCCCCCCCAACACCACTTTCCATCAATTTGTATAGCAGACCCTCATGCCAAATTGATTCAAACGCTTTTTTGAAATCAACAAAGCATGAGAAGACTTTGCCTTTGTTTTGGTTTGTTTGTTTGTCAAGTAGGGTGTGCAGGGTGAATACGTGGTCTGTCGTACGGTAATTTGGTAAAAAGCCAATTTGACATTTGCTCAGTACATTGTTTTCACTGAGGAAATGTGAGTCTGCTGTTAATGATAATGCAGAGGATTTTCCCAGGGTTGCTGTTGACGCAAATCCCACGGTAGTTATTGGGGTCAAATTTGTCTCCACTTTTGTGGATTAGGGTGATCAGTCCTTGATTCCAAATATTGGGGAAGATGCCAGAGCTGAGGATGATGTTAAAGAGTTTAATACCATCAACACCCCAGGACATTTTGGGTTGGAGGGTTTGTATTTTGTCCTGTAGTTCATTCACTGTAATTGGATAATCCAGTGGGTTCTGGTTGTATTTAATAGTTGATTCTAAGATTTGTATTTGATCATTTATATGTTTTTGCTGTTTGTTCTTTGTTATAGGGCTAAAAAGATTAGAGAAGTGGTTTATCCATGCATCTCCGTTTTGGATAGTTAACTCTTTGTGTTGTTGTTTGTTTAGTGTTTTAATTTTTTTCCAGAAGTGGTTAGTCTATGGATTCTCTCTTTCTCTCTTCATCTTCTCTCTAACTCTCTCTCTCTCTCTCTCTCTCTCTCTCTCTCTCTCTCTCTCTCTATATATATATATGTGTCTCTCTCTCTCTATGTCCTTGCTTGTCTTCTCCTTCTCTCTCCGTCTACATCTCTTCATCACTCTCTCTCCTATCTCCTCATCCCTCTTTCTCTTCCCCTGTCTCTCTCTCCCTCCTCTCCCTCTTCTCCCTCTCTTAATATCTCCCTCTAGAGGTAAAGGGTCTCTCCAGGATACTGATGGAGGTTTGATTGCCGGCTATCTAAAGCTTTCATTAGGGGTTTGGCCTCTGTAGAGATATAAAAATGATTTAATAAGTGTAAGAACCATGTCATTACCTCGATGGGATCGCTCTCTGCTATCACTGCCTAGCGCTGATGTGTAGTAGAATGAGGCAAACAAATATGCTCACTCTCTCTAGACCTCACAGGCACACAGAGCTTAAACACCGCCACACACACACACACACACACACACACACACACACACACACACACACACACACACACACACACACACACACAGACACACACGGCTTAAACACACACACACACACAGACAGACAGACACACACACACACGCACACACTGAGACCTCGCATGCAGGGAGCCAGGCAGTTTATATTGAATTGGTTAGAGAGCAATAGAGAGATAAGTGACAGCAATACCAGAGCCGAGCGGTTGGTATCAGAGCAGAGCGGTTGGTATCGGAGCCGAGCGGTTGGTATCGGAGCAGAGCGGTTGGTATCGGAGCCGAGCGGTTGGTATCGGAGCCGAGCGGTTGGTATCGGAGCAGAGCGGTTGGTATCGGAGCCGAGCGGTTGGTACCGGAGCAGAGCGGTTGGTATCGGAGCCGAGCGGTTGGTATCAGAGCCGAGCGGTTGGTATCAGAGCCGAGCGGTTGGTATCAGAGCCGAGCGGTTGGTATCGGAGCAGAGCGGTTGGTATCGGAGCCGAGCGGTTGGTATCAGAGCCGAGCGGTTGGTACCAGAGCAGAGCGGTTGGTATCAGAGCAGAGCGGTTGGTATCGGAGCCGAGCGGTTGGTATCGGAGCAGAGCGGTTGGTATCGGAGCCGAGCGGTTGGTATCGGAGCAGAGCGGTTGGTATCGGAGCAGAGCGGTTGGTATCAGAGCCGAGCGGTTGGTATCAGAGCAGAGCGGTTGGTACCAGAGCAGAGCGGTTGGTATCAGAGCCGAGCGGTTGGTATCAGAGCCGAGCGGTTGGTATCGGAGCAGAGCGGTTGGTATCGGAGCAGAGCGGTTGGCATCAGAGCCGAGCGGTTGGTATCAGAGCCGAGCGGTTGGTATCAGAGCCGAGCGGTTGGTAGCTGCTTGGTGGCTTCTGTTTGAACAACTCAGACAGTGCAGCACTGTGGATTATAGGCACAGACACACACACGCACACACACACACACACACACACACTGACAAACACACACACTGACACAAACACATACACACACACAGGCTGTTTTACTGCATCAGGGAGGATTCTTTAGTTGAACAAACACAACACTCCTGTTCTACAGATTTCATTCTGTTATGATTATATCAGGTGTGGGGAGGGAGGGGAGGGAGGGGGGGTGTAGAGCCCCAAAGACATGACAGAGATCCTAATCAGCAGTGAAGTGGTGTTTGCCCTTCTGGATGTGTATAAAGGTAGTTGGGAACACAAGCACTGAGGCTTCATGCTCTAATCTGTGTGTATGTGTGTGCGCTGTGTGAATCTGCTAGCGTGCAAGTGTGTGTCTGGTGTGTGAGTGTGTGTTGAGCTCTTGGCTGAGGCAGTCTGATCTAATCGATGCCTGATAAAGATGGTCTCTCAGTGCCAGAGGCAGGGTGTTGATCTGATAAGATAATTATTCTCCTGATGCAGCCAGGGCTGACTCTCTCTGGCACACACACACACACACACACACACACACACACACACACACGCAGAGACACACACACACACACACAGACACACACACACAGAGACACACACGCAAGCTTGCATATTTATACAGCGCACACACAGCGTACACACAGCGTACACACAGCGTACACACACAGACACACACACCCATATTGCTTGTCTCCCAGTAAAGTGGGTCTGTCGTGGACATGCTCAATTTGTTTCCCTTCATCTAGGACTAATGTCTTTCTCCTCTACCCAGGGGCTGAGAGTACCAATTCACATCCTCTACACACACACACACACACACACACACACACACACACACACACACACACACACACACACACACACACACACACACACACACACACACACACACACACACACACACACACACACACACACACAGCTGGTTAGTGCTCAGGGCACCACCTCCCCAGTCCAGGACCCTCTTCATCAACAGCGGTATTTTCCTTTTAATCATCTTGTTATCTATTTAGCATGATAAAGGTTAGATGTTGGATGAACTGCACATTAGAATTAACATGACGCCATAATGTTCTGATAATTTAGAAAACATTTTTTAAATGTCAAGCCAACTTCATGATGAAAAAACTCACTAATAGTTCTATCTAAATGTCAAATTCAAATTAAATTACTTCGAGTATGGTAGAGTTTGGGAGAGTAGGGGATATTATGGGAGAGTAGGGGAGAGTAGGGGGGAGTATGGTAGAGTTTGGGAGAGTAGGGGAGAGTATGGGAGAGTATGGGAGAGTATGGGAGAGTAAGGGAGAGTAGGGGAGAGTATGGGAGAGTAGGGGAGAGTAGGGGAGAGTATGGTAGAGTAGGGTAGAGTAGGGGATATTATGGGAGAGTAGGGGAGAGTAGGGGAGAGTATGGGAGAGTAGGGGAGAGTAGGGGAAAGTAGGGGAGAGTAAGGGAGAGTAGGGGAGAGTAGGGGAGAGTAAGGGAGAGTTTGGGAGAGTAGGGGAGAGTATGGGAGAGTATGGGAGAGTAGGGGATATTATGGGAGAGTAGGGGAGAGTATGGGAGAGTTTGGGAGAGTAGGGGAGAGTATGGGAGAGTATGGGAGAGTAAGGGAGAGTAGGGGAGAGTAGGGGAGAGTATGGGATAGTAGGGGAGAGTAGGGGAGAGTATGGTAGAGTAGGGTAGAGTAGGGGATATTATGGGAGAGTAGGGGAGAGTATGGGAGAGTAGGGTAGAGTAGGGGAGAGTATGGGAGAGTAGGGGGGAGAGGGGAGAGTAAGGGAGAGTAGGGGATATTATGGGAGAGTAGGGTAGAGTAGGGGATATTATGGGAGAGTATGGGAGAGTAGGGGAGAGTATGGGAGAGTAGGGTAGAGTAGGGGATATTATGGGAGAGTAGGGGAGAGTAGGGGAGAGTAGGGGGGAGAGGGGAGAGTAAGGGAGAGTAGGGGATATTATGGGAGAGTAGGGTAGAGTAGGGGATATTATGGGAGAGTAGGGGAGAGTATGGGAGAGTAGGGGAGAGTAGGGGAGAGTATGGGAGAGTAGGGTAGAGTAGGGGATATTATGGGAGAGTATGGGAGAGTAGGGGAGAGTATGGGAGAGTAGGGTAGAGTAGGGGATATTATGGGAGAGTAGGGGAGAGTATGGGAGAGTAGGGGAGAGTATGGGAGAGTAGGGGAGAGGGAGTGTAGGGGGAGAGTAAGGGGTATGGGAGAGTAGGGAGAGAGTACAATGGGGGTGTAGGGAGAGAATGGGAGAGTAGGGAGAGTATGGGAGAGTAGGGGAGAGGGGAGTGTAGGGGGGAGAGTAAGGGGTATGGGAGAGTAGGGGAGAGAGTACAGTAGGGGTGTAGGGGAGAGAATGGGAGAGTAGGGGAGACTAGTGGAGAGTAGGAGAGAGTAGGGGATAGTATGGGAGAGTAGGGGAGAGTATGGGAGAGTAGGGGAGAGAAGGGGGTATGGGAGAGTAGGGGAGAGAGGAGAGTAGGGGTGTAGGGGAGAGGGGAGAGAATGGGAGAGTATGGGGGTGGGAGACTAGTGGAGAGTAGGGGGGAGAGTAGGGGGTATGGGAGAGTAGCGGAGAGGGAGAGTAGGGGGTAGGGGGGAGTAGGGAGAGTAGGGGGGGAGTAGGGGAGAATGGGGGGTAGGGTAGAGTGGGTCGAAGGGGAGAGTAGGGCTGTGTAGGGGGTAATTTGTCCATTGATTCACCAATCTAGGGTTTTGTCCCAAATCACACCCTATTCTCCATAGGTCTCTATATAGGGAATAGGTTGCAATTTGGGATGCTGCCTTGGATGATTACCAATCTAGTTACCTCAGTCACCAGTAGAGCTTATTGATCTGTGGAAATGCACTCCAAGACCACTATTAAATGGCAACTGGCAGTACATACAGTGGTAGCCTGACTCTGGATGGCACAACATTATACTGAATGAAATGAACAGTACTCCTAATACAGCCAGATACTAGAACAGTACTCCTAATACAGCCAGATACTAGAGCAGTACTCCTAATACAGCCAGATACTAGACCAGTACTCCTAATACAGCCAGATACTAGAACAGTACTCCTAATACAGCCAGATACTAGAGCTGTACTCCTAATACAGCCAGATACTAGAACAGTACTCCTAATACAGCCAGATACTAGAGCAGTACTCCTAATACAGCCAGATACTAGAACAGTACTCCTAATACAGCCAGATACTAGAGCAGTACTCCTAATACAGCCAGATACTAGAACAGTACTCCTAATACAGCCAGATACTAGAGCTGTACTCCTAATACAGCCAGATACTAGAACAGTACTCCTAATACAGCCAGATACTAGAGCAGTACTCCTAATACAGCCAGATACTAGAGCAGTACTCCTAATACAGCCAGATACTAGAACAGTACTCCTAATACAGCCAGATACTAGAGCAGTACTCCTAATACAGCCAGATACTAGAGCAGTACTCTCTAATACAGCCAGATACTAGAGCAGTACTCCTAATACAGCCAGATACTAGAACAGTACTCCTAATACAGCCAGATACTAGAACAGTACTCCTAATACAGCCCGATACTAGAGCAGTACTCCTAATACAGCCAGATATTAGAACAGTACTCCTAATACAGCCAGATACTAGAACAGTACTCCTAATACAACCAGATACTAGAACAGTACTCCTAATACAGCCAGATACTAGAGCAGTACTCCTAATACAGCCAGATACTAGGACAGTACTCCTAATACAGCCAGATACTAGAGCAGTACTCCTAATACAGCCAGATACTAGAGCAGTACTCATAATACAGCCAGATACTAGAGCAGTACTCCTAATACAGCCAGATACTAGAGCAGTACTCCTAATACAGCCAGATACTAGAACAGTACTCCTAATACAGCCAGATACTAGAACAGTACTCCTAATACAGCCAGATACTAGAGCAGTACTCTAATACAGCCAGATACTAGACCAGTACTCCTAATACAGCCAGATACTAGAACAGTACTCCTAATACAGCCAGATACTAGACCAGTACTCCTAATACAGCCAGATACTAGAACAGTACTCCTAATACAGCCAGATACTAGAGCTGTACTCCTAATACAGCCAGATACTAGAACAGTACTCCTAATACAGCCAGATACTAGAGCAGTACTCCTAATACAGCCAGATACTAGAACAGTACTCCTAATACAGCCAGATACTAGAGCAGTACTCCTAATACAGCCAGATACTAGAACAGTACTCCTAATACAGCCAGATACTAGAGCTGTACTCCTAATACAGCCAGATACTAGAACAGTACTCCTAATACAGCCAGATACTAGAGCAGTACTCCTAATACAGCCAGATACTAGAGCAGTACTCCTAATACAGCCAGATACTAGAACAGTACTCCTAATACAGCCAGATACTAGAGCAGTACTCCTAATACAGCCAGATACTAGAGCAGTACTCCTAATACAGCCAGATACTAGAGCAGTACTCCTAATACAGCCAGATACTAGAACAGTACTCCTAATACAGCCAGATACTAGAACAGTACTCCTAATACAGCCCGATACTAGAGCAGTACTCCTAATACAGCCAGATATTAGAACAGTACTCCTAATACAGCCAGATACTAGAACAGTACTCCTAATACAACCAGATACTAGAACAGTACTCCTAATACAGCCAGATACTAGAGCAGTACTCCTAATACAGCCAGATACTAGGACAGTACTCCTAATACAGCCAGATACTAGAGCAGTACTCCTAATACAGCCAGATACTAGAGCAGTACTCATAATACAGCCAGATACTAGAGCAGTACTCCTAATACAGCCAGATACTAGAGCAGTACTCCTAATACAGCCAGATACTAGAACAGTACTCCTAATACAGCCAGATACTAGAACAGTACTCCTAATACAGCCAGATACTAGAGCAGTACTCCTAATACAGCCAGATACTAGAACAATACTCCTAATACAGCCAGATACTAGAACAGTACTCCTAATACAGCCAGATACTAGAGCAGTACTCCTAATACAGCCAGATACTAGAGCAGTACTCCTAATACAGCCAGATACTAGAGCAGTACTCCTAATACAGCCAGATACTAGAACAGTACTCCTAATACAGCCAGATACTAGAACAGTACTCCTAATACAGCCAGATACTAGAGCAGTACTCCTAATACAGCCAGACACTAGAACAGTACTCCTAATACAGCCAGATACTAGAGCAGTACTCCTAATACAGCCAGATACTAGAACAGTACTCCTAATACAGCCAGAATAGCTTGAACTCATCTGCTGCTTCGAGGGATACCTTCGTAGTACCCGCCATTTTACTTTACGTCTCTAAAAATCTGACCACATTGTTTGATATTAAAGTCATTTTTCCAGTACTTACAGATGTAGGATCTTAATTTGATCAATTTATTGCTGGAGAACTTTCCATGTCCAACATTTAAAACGTGTAGTTGAGGTTTTTAAAAAAAGGCTTCTGAAGGTGATATATCGATTATACTCCACATAATAATTCTCATTGCTGCCTGATTATTGTCTCGCACAAATTGAAAGATCTATAGGCTAACCTCTCCCGGGAATACAGCCTCTCAATATCGGATGGTTTACTAAGCGCAGTCAGCGCAATAAAACAATACTAGAATGTTTTGAGAACGTAAGGAATCCCGTTGTGTTGTGATTGTGTTATGTGGTGTTTAAAGGAAGACATCAAGCCTCACACAGCTCGGTGTATAAAACCAGTCTCCTGGACAGGGGTAATGTAATGTATATGGTCACAGTAGATTGAAGTAAAAAGTTCTCCACCTCGTTTGGCTGTCACTCATACACCCTGTAGCCCCTATGTAGTACAAATGGCACCCTGTAGCCCTATGTAGTACACTACTTTATAGTAGTGACCCTATAAGCCCTGGTCAAAAGTAGTTCACCATATAGGGAATAGGTAAGCCATTTCTGTGACTGTATTAAAAACGATCACTCCTTCATCCTCCTGCCTTCTCCTCCTCCTCCTCCTCCTCCTCCTCCTCCTCAGCCTCCTCCTCCTCTACACACAGTATTTATAGAGGCTATCAACACGTCAATGCAGCTCATCCATTTCAGATAAAGGTGTGTGTGTGTGTGCGTGTGCGTGTGTGTGTGTGTGTGTGCGTGTCTCCAATACAAGCCCTCTTCATTTCAGAGGAAGGCGGTGGGAGGAGGGAGGGAGGGAGGGAGGGAGGGAGGGAGGGAGGGAGGGAGGGAGGGAGAGGGAGAAGGTGGATGTTATACCTGTTCGTCAAAGTCAACGTCACCCAGCCTCTGAAGTGCGTGACACTCTCTGTTGATGATATCATTTTTATGATGTCATGGTGACTGAGTTGTGATTGGCCAGCTGGTGTATTAATAACCAGTAGGGTGGTGAATTGGTGATCCACTGCCTCCTAATCTATTAGAACCAATGGGAAACCACTAAACTGCATTGAGATATGGCCATATAATTGGACGATTAAAATGATCCTTCTTCTCTTTAACCTGAGCAACCTGAGCATTTATGAACATTACTTAATTTTCCACAAGAGAAATGGAGCTTCATACAAAGATCTCAGGCTGGAGAGGAGAGGAGAGGAGAGGAGAGGAGAGGAGAGGAGGGGAGGAGGAGAGGAGAGGAGAGGAGAGGAGGAGAGGAGAGGAGAGATAGAGAGGTGCTGAGGAAAGGAGGAGAGATAGAAAGGTGATGAGGAGAGGAGGAGAGATAGAGAGGTGATGAGGAGAGGAGGAGAGATAGAGAGGTGATGAGGAGAGGAGGAGAGATAGATAGGTGATGAGGAGAGGAGGAGAGATAGAGAGGTGATGAGGAGAGGAGGAGAGATAGAGAGGTGCTGAGGAGAGGAGGAGAGATAGAGAGGTGATGAGGAGAGGAGGAGAGATGAAAGGAGAGGAGCGGAGATGAGAGGAAGAGAGGTGTTGAGGAGAGGAGAGGAAAAAACCTTTGGGTTCGTCCCAAATGTTACCCTAAATAAATCACGATAGTGCATAGGGCTCTGGTTAAAAGTAGTGCACTATATAGGGAATAGGGTCCCATTGGGATCTGATCTAAAGTAGTGCACTATATAGGGAATAGGGTCCCATTTGGCTCTGGTTAAAAGTAGTGCACTATATAGGGAATAGGGACCCATAGAACTGGTTTAAAGTAGTGCACTATATAGGGAATAGGGTCCCATAGGGCTCTGGTCTAAAGTAGGGCACTATATAGGGAAAATGTTTCCATTTGGG
The DNA here is from genome assembly GCA_030435695.1 of Brachymystax lenok tsinlingensis. Lineage (NCBI taxonomy): Eukaryota > Metazoa > Chordata > Actinopteri > Salmoniformes > Salmonidae > Brachymystax > Brachymystax lenok. The sequence goes on from CM059788.1 coordinate 44,116,162, forward strand.
AGGCATCCTCTCCCTGCCAGCCACCCAGTTGTCTCTTCTTGAAATTCACACTTTAGTGCATTGGTCACTCTGAGAGCTGGTGGTCTAATTTGATTTGTGTGCCTGGCCACCCTGGCATTCTCTGGGCCTGCAGTGGAACCGTTCCCCACTGCAGCGGAACCGTTCCCCACTGCAGTGCAGCCAAGAGATAGTTACGCAAATAGAAGGTTTAAAGTTAGTTTTTCTGGATTGTTCTTCTTCGCTTTTTCTGAACGATATAGAGGAGAGACCCTTCTGATTGGCTCTCCTCTCCTTTCCCATGAACGATATAGCGGAGAGACCCTTCTGATTGGCTCTCTTTTCCCCTCAACGGTGTAATGACTTAAAGAGGAGAGGCAATATTTTTCCCTCACTTCATTTTTTCTGTCTTTATTATTTGGTCAGAGTTAGTATTTGGTCAGAGTTATTATTTTGGTCAGTTATTATTTGGTCAGAGTTATTGTTTTGGTCAGTTATTATTTGGTCAGAGTTATTATTTGTTCAGAGTTAGTATTTTGGTCAGAGTTATTATTTTGGTCAGAGTTATTATTTGGTCAGAGTTATTATTTTGGTCAGAGTTATTATTTTGGTCAGAGTTAGTATTTGGTCAGAGTTATTATTTTGGTCAGAGTTATTATTTGGTCAGAGTTATTATTTTGGTCAGAGTTATTATTTGGTCAGAGTTATTATTTGGTCAGAGTTATTATTTTGGTCAGAGTTAGTATTTGGTCAGAGTTATTATTTGGTCAGAGTTATTATTTGGTCAGAGTTATTATTTTGGTCAGAGTTAGTATTTGGTCAGAGTTATTATTTGGTCAGAGTTATTATTTGGTCAGAGTTATTATTTTGGTCAGAGTTAGTATTCAATCAGCTGATGAGTCTGCTTCTCTCTGTTTCCTCTGGGCCCTCTCATTTCTGTTCCCTTCATCATTCTCTACCTTCACCGTTCCCTTCATCTTCTTTATTAAAGCACAGGAAAGAGAGAGAGAGAATTATTCTCTCTGAGAGGGCCAGGCAATAACAGTATGACAGTCTTCCGTCTTTCATTTAACAGCAGCCTGTCTTTTCTCTCTCTCCATGTATGTATCTCTCTCTCTCCATGTATGTATCTCTCTCTCTCTCTCCATGTATGTATCTCTCTCTCTCCATGTATGTATCTCTCTCTCCATGTATGTATCTCTCTCTCTCCATGTATGTATCTCTCTCTCTCTCCATGTATGTATCTCTCTCTCTTTCTGTGTGTGTGTATCGCTTTCTCTCTCTCTCTCCATGTATGTATCTCTCTCCATGTATGTATCTCTCTCTCCATGTATGTATCTCTCTCTCCATGTATGTATCTCTCTCTCCATGTATGTATCGCTCTCTCTCTCCGTGTATCTCTCTCTCTCTCTCCATGTATGTATCTCTCTCTCTCTCTCCATGTATGTATCTCTCTCTCTCCATGTATGTATCTCTCTCTCTGTCCATGTATGTATCTCTCTCTCCATGTATGTATCTCTCTCTCCATGTATGTATCGCTCTCTCTCTCTCTCTCCATGTATGTATCTCTCTCTCTCCGTGTATGTATTTCTGTCTCTCTCCATGTATGTATCTCTCTCTCTCCATGTATGTATCTCTCTCTCTCTGTGTATGTATCTCTCTCTCTCTCCGTGTATGTATCTCTCTCTCTCCATGTATGTATCTCTCTCTCTCTCCATGTATGTATCTCTCTCTCTCCATGTATGTATCTCTCTCTCTGTCCATGTATGTATCTCTCTCTCCATGTATGTATCTCTCTCTCCATGTATGTATCGCTCTCTCTCTCTCTCTCTCCATGTATGTATCTCTCTCTCTCCGTGTATGTATTTCTGTCTCTCTCCATGTATGTATCTCTCTCTCTCCATGTATGTATCTCTCTCTCTCCGTGTGTGTATCTCTCTCTCTCTCTCTCTCCGTGTATGTATCTCTCTCTCTCTCCATGTATGTATCTCTCTCTCTCCATGTATGTATCTCTCTCTCTCCATGTATGTATCTCTCTCTCTCTGTGTATGTATCTCTCTCTCTCTCCGTGTATGTATCTCTCTCTCTCCATGTATGTATCTCTCTCTCTCTCCATGTATGTATCTCTCTCTCTCTCTCCGTGTATGTGTCTCTCTCTCTCCGTGTATGTATCTCTCTCTCTCCGTGTATGCATCTCTCTCTCTCTCTCTCTCTCTCTCTCTCTCTCTCTCTCTCTCTCTCTCTCTCTCTCTCTCTCTCTCTCTCTCTCTCTCTCCGTGTATGAATCTCTCTCTCCCCGTGTATGTATCTCTCTCTCTCTCCATGTATGAATCTCTCTCTCCCCGTGTATGTATCTCTCTCTCTCTCCATGTATCTCTCTCTCTCCATGTATGTATCTCTCTCTCTCCCCGTGTATATATCTCTCTCTCTCTCCATGTATGTATCTCTCTCTCTCTCTCCATGTTTGTATCCCTCTCTCTCCATGTATGTATCTCCTCTCTCCATGTATTTATCTCTTTCTCCATGTATGTATATCTCTCTCTCCGTGTATGCATCTCTCTCTCTCTCTCTCTCCGTGTATGTATCTCTCTCTCCATGTATGAATCTCTCTCTCCCCGTGTATGTATTTCTCTCTCTCTCTCCATGTATCTCTCTCTTTCTCCATATATGTATCTCTCTCTCTCTCCATGTATGTATGTATCTCTCTCTCTCTCTCTCTCTCTCTCTCCCTTTATCTCTCTCTCTCCTTTCTCTATCCCTCTTTCTCTCACACTTCAGTTGTGTCGTGACCTAATTTACTGGCAACCACTGACCATAATTGTAGTCATCACACTGATTAATTGTAATATTTTGATTAATGGATGGTTTAGGAGGATTTACACTGATTTCAAGGAACTGTTTTTTTTTTTTTTTTTTTTTAAAGAATACTACATTGTATCTTTTGTAGAATCATGTGGTTCAGCTTCTTCTGCTCTTGTGGCTCCCGTCAATGATTACTGATACCAGAAACCATTACTGAGACCAGAAACCATTACTGATACCAGGAACCATTACTGATACCAGAAACCATTACTGATACCAGAAACCATTACTGAGACCAGAAACCATTACTGAGACCAGGAACCATTACTGAGACCAGGAACCATTACTGAGACCAGAAACCATTACTGAGACCAGGAACCATTACTGATACCAGAAACCATTACTGAGACCAGAAACCATTACTGATACCAGAAACCATTACTGAGACCAGAAACCATTACTGAGACCAGGAACCATTACTGAGACCAGGAACCATTACTGAGACCAGAAACCATTACTGATACCAGAAACCATTACTGATACCAGAAACCATTACTGATACCAAAAACCATTACTGAGACCAGAAACCATCACTGATACCAAAAACCATCACTGAGACCAGAAACAAACCAGACTGGATACAAACAGTATGCCAGACAGAGAGGGGGAGTCCAGTCTTCACTCTCCTCTTCCTCTCTTCTTCAGAATGTTAACCATACCACAGTATAGGCTGTAGCCCACCGTAGCATGGCGGTGTGTGTCTCTTCTCATCCTCTCTTCCTCTTCCTCCCCTCTCCTATCCTCTCATCTCCTCCTCTTCCTCCCTTCCTCATATCCTCTCTTCCTCTCCTCTTCCTCCCCTCTCCTCTTCTCTTCTCCTCCTCTTCCTCCCTCCCCACTCATATCCCCTCCCTCTCTTCCTCTTTCTCCCCTCCCCTCTCATATCCTCTCTTCTCCTCTTCTCCTCCTCTTCCTCCCCTCCCCTCTCCTATCCTCTCTTCTCATCCTCTTCCTCCCCTCTCCTATTCTCTCTTCTCCTCCTCTTCCTCATTATCCCCTCACCACTCATATCCCCTCCCTCTCTTCCTCTTCCTCCCCTCCCTCTCATATCCTCTCTTCTCCTCCTCTTCCTCCCCTCCCCTCTCCTATCCTCTCTTCTCCTCCTCTTCCTCCCCTCCCCTCTCCTATCCTCTCTTCTACTCCTCTTCCTCATTCTCCCCTCCCCTCTCATATGCCCTCAACCTCTCCTCTACCTCCACTCCCCTCCCCTATCCTCTTCTCCTCTGCTCTTCTCCTCCTCTTCCTCATCTTCTCCTCCCCTCTCCTATCCTCTCTTCTCCTCCGCTCTTCTCCTCCTCTTCTTCTCCTCCCCTCTCCTATCCTCTCTTCTCCTCCGCTCTTCTCCTCCTCTTCTTCTCCTCCCTTCTCATATCCCTTCCTCGTCTCCTCTTCCTCCCCTTCCCTATCCTATCCTCTCTTCTCCTTCTCTCCTCTTCCCTCATTCTCCTTTCTCCCTTCTTCCTCTTGTCCTTTCTCTATAACTCCAACATGTTAACCATGGTCTGGGGTTGTGTGTGTGTGTCTCCTGGGTAACAGTGAATGGAGCCCTGTCAGCTCCTAATAGGTGGTAAAGTGTTGACTTCCAGAGAAATGGACTGAAGCTTTAACCTGGGAGGGAAATTGATCCCATTACCTTGAGCTCTGGCTACTAGGCTGCTAGATTGCTCGCCTCCCGTAGGAGAGAGGGGGGAAGAAGAGGAAGGGAGGGAGAGAGATAGGAAAAGGAGGGAGGGAAATAGAAATGGGTAGAAAGGAAAAACCGAGAGGGAGAGAGAAAGAGGCAGAAAAAGATAAGAGGAGAGACAGACTATGTGATTAGAGGTGATGTCTGGATAGTTTACTCCGTATCCATGTTGAGCTGATAGCTGGCCTGGACAGGGTGGGGTGGAAGGATAGGGGGAAGGAGGGAGAGGGGGAAGGAGGGAGAGGAATGACATGGTCTGGAGAGATGATATTTCCTATACAGAAAGACTATCACCAGTAGGTCTAGAGGGATGATATGTCCTATACAGAAAGACTATCACCAGTAGGTCTAGAGGGATGATATGTCCTATACAGAGAGACTATCACCAGTAGGTCTAGAGGGATGATATGTCCTATTCAGAGAGACTATCACCAGTAGGTCTAGAGGGATGATATGTCATATACAGAGAGCCTATCACCAGTAGGTCTAGAGGAATGATATGTCTTATACAGAGAGACTATCACCAGTAGGTCTAGAGGGATGATATGTCCTATACAGAGAGACTATCACCAGTAGGTGTAGAGGGATGATATGTCCTATACAGAGAGCCTATCACCAGTAGGTCTAGAGGAATGGTATGTCTTATACAGAGAGACTATCACCAGTAGGTCTAGAGGGATGATATGTCATATACAGAGAGCCTATCACCAGTAGGTCTAGAGGAATGATATGTCTTATACAGAGAGACTATCACCAGTAGGTCTAGAGGGATGATATGTCCTATACAGAGAGACTATCACCAGTAGGTCTAGAGGGATGATATGTCCTATACAGAGAGACTATCACCAGTAGGTCTAGAGGGATGATATGTCATATACAGAGAGCCTATCACCAGTAGGTCTAGAGAGAATATGTCCTATACAGAGAGACTATTACCTATTGGTCTAGAGGGATGATATATCCTATACAGAGAGACTATAACCAGTAGGTCTAGAGGGATGATATGTCCTGTACAGAGAGACTATCACCAGTAGGTCTAGAGGGATGGTATGTCCTATACAGAGAGACTATCACCAGTAGGTCTAGAGGGATGATATGTCCTATACAGAGAGCCTATCACCAGTAGGTCTAGAGGGATGATATGTCCTATACAGAGAGACTATCACCAGTAGGTCTGGAGGGATGATATGTCCTATTCAGAGAGACTATCACCAGTAGGTCTAGAGGGACGATATGTCCTATACAGAGATACTATCACCAGTAGGTCTGGAGGGATGATATGTCCTATTCAGAGAGACTATCACCAGTAGGTCTAGAGGGATGATATGTCATATACAGAGAGACTATCACCAGTAGGTCTAAAGAGATGATATGTCCTGTACAGAGAGACTATAACCAGTAGGTCTGGAGGGATGATATGTCCTGTACAGAGAGACTATCACCAGTAGGTCTGGAGGGATGATATGTCCTATACAGAGAGACTATCACCAGTAGGTCTAGAGGAATGGTATGTCTTATACAGAGAGACTATCACCAGTAGGTCTAGAGGGATGATATGTCATATACAGAGAGCCTATCACCAGTAGGTCTAGAGGAATGATATGTCTTATACAGAGAGACTATCACCAGTAGGTCTAGAGGGATGATATGTCCTATACAGAGAGACTATCACCAGTAGGTCTAGAGGGATGATATGTCCTATACAGAGAGACTATCACCAGTAGGTCTAGAGGGATGATATGTCATATACAGAGAGCCTATCACCAGTAGGTCTAGAGAGAATATGTCCTATACAGAGAGACTATTACCTATTGGTCTAGAGGGATGATATATCCTATACAGAGAGACTATAACCAGTAGGTCTAGAGGGATGATATGTCCTGTACAGAGAGACTATCACCAGTAGGTCTAGAGGGATGGTATGTCCTATACAGAGAGACTATCACCAGTAGGTCTAGAGGGATGATATGTCCTATACAGAGAGCCTATCACCAGTAGGTCTAGAGGGATGATATGTCCTATACAGAGAGACTATCACCAGTAGGTCTGGAGGGATGATATGTCCTATTCAGAGAGACTATCACCAGTAGGTCTAGAGGGACGATATGTCCTATACAGAGATACTATCACCAGTAGGTCTGGAGGGATGATATGTCCTATTCAGAGAGACTATCACCAGTAGGTCTAGAGGGATGATATGTCATATACAGAGAGACTATCACCAGTAGGTCTAAAGAGATGATATGTCCTGTACAGAGAGACTATAACCAGTAGGTCTGGAGGGATGATATGTCCTGTACAGAGAGACTATCACCAGTAGGTCTGGAGGGATGATATGTCCTATACAGAGAGACTATCACCAGTAGGTCTAGAGGGATGATATGTCCTATACAGAGAGATCGGTCGTGAGGCTTTGCTGTTTGTGATTTTGGTGATGGGAATGGAGAAGCGCACGTCTTCACATGACAATGTAACACTGACACAAACGAAGGAGCAACACCATTCAGGAGCCAAATCGTTAGAAGAAGTGTTGGTGCGCACTGTAGTAAGAGTTAGATTAGGGTTCCTTTTAAAATCACAGAATGAACTGGCACAATCTAATACAGACAGACAGACTGATGACGCTATATTCATTTGGGAAATGTGCTTGAACATTTACAAAATTAGCGTCACTGTTTTCAAGTAGCATCATGGACACCATTTGGTCTCATTCAACCCATGTCCACTCCCCTGACACTTTTAATCAGGTTGCTGCTGTAAAAAGAGGTCAACACAGCTGCTTAAACCAAAAGGTTACATTCAAACAGACATTGTTTTCTTCCACCACACACCCAATGCAATGTACAACACTTGCCTAGGATAATCACACAGGCTAACACATGCGCGCGAACACACACATACACACACATTCCCAAACAATGAGATCCTTATCCGTCCATCACGTATCCTCTAAATACCTTTAATCTCCCCCTACAGAGCCAATCCACGGTCCCAGGCGTCTAGAGGTAGTTGACGTCCAATCTAAACAAGTCACCGTTCGCTGGGAGCCGTTTGGCTACAACGTGACGCGTTGTCATAGCTACAACCTAACGGTGCAGTACCGCTCCCGTGTGGCGGGGAAGGACGAGACCCGGGAGGAGGTGTGTTACGACACCCTGGGTCGCGACCCCCAGCACACCATCCACAACCTGACACCCTACACCAACCTGTCAGTCAAACTGGTCCTCAAGAACCCAGAGGGGGTCAAAGAGAGCCGAGAGATGAAGCTACAGACAGATGAAGATGGTGAGTGTTATAATACCTTAGAATGGTAATATCATGGTTATGACAGGGTTATGAAGGTGTATAAAGGTGTTAAAGAACCCTGAGGAAGTCAAAGAGAGCCCAGAGATACAGACTGACAAGGACAATAAGGATGAAGTTTAGTTACGACCTGTTTAAAACAGTATTATAACAGTGTAATGGTAGTTTAGTTATGACCTGTTTATAACAGTATTATAACAGTGTAATGGTAGTTTAGTTATGACCTGTTTAAAACAGTATTATAACAGTGTAATGTAAGTTTAGTTATGACCTGTTTATAACAGTATTATAATAAGCGTAATGGTAGTTTAGTTATGACCTGTTTATAACAGTATTATAATAAGTGTAATGGTAGTTTAGTTATGACCTGTTTATAAGAGTATTATAACAGTGTAATGGTAGTTTAGTTATGACCTGTTTAAAACAGTATTATAACAGTGTAATGGTAGTTTAGTTATGATCTGTTTAAAACAGTATTATAACAGTGTAATGGTAGTTTAGTTACGACCTGTTTAAAACAGTATTATAACAGTGTAATGGTAGTTTAGTTATGACCTGTTTATAACAGTATTATAATAGGTGTAATGGTAGTTTAGTTATGACCTGTTTATAACAGTATTATAACAGTTAATGGTAGTTTAGTTATGACCTGTTTATAACAGTATTATAACAGTGTAATGGTAGTTTAGTTATGACCTGTTCATAAGAGTATTATAACAGTGTAATGGTAGTTTAGTTATGACCTGTTTATAACAGTATTATAATAAGTGTAATGGTAGTTTAGTTATGACCTGTTTATAACAGTATTATAACAGTGTAATGTAAGTTTAGTTATGACCTGTTTATTAGAGTATTATAACAGTGTAATGGTAGTTTAGTTATGACCTGTTTATAAGAGTATTATAACAGTGTAATGGTAGTTTAGTTATGACCTGTTTATAACAGTATTATAACAGTGTAATGGTAGTTTAGTTATGACCTGTTTATAACAGTATTATAACAGTGTAATGGTAGTTTAGTTATGACCTGTTTATAAGAGTGTTATAACAGTGTAATGGTAGTTTAGTTACGACCTGTTTATAAGAGTGTTATAACAGTGTAATGGTAGTTTAGTTACGACCTGTTTATAAGAGTATTATAACAGTGTAATGGTAGTTTAGTTATGACCTGTTTATAAGAGTATTATAACAGTGTAATGGTAGTTTAGTTATGACCTGTTTAAAACAGTATTATAACAGTGTAATGGTAGTTTAGTTATGATCTGTTTAAAACAGTATTATAACAGTGTAATGGTAGTTTAGTTACGACCTGTTTAAAACAGTATTATAATAAGTGTAATGGTAGTTTAGTTATGACCTGTTTAAAACAGTATTATAACAGTGTAATGGTAGTTTAGTTATGACCTGTTTTTAACAGTATTATAATAAGTGTAATGGTAGTTTAGTTATGACCTGTTTATAACAGTATTATAACAGTGTAATGTAAGTTTAGTTATGACCTGTTTATAAGAGTATTATAACAGTGTAATGGTAGTTTAGTTATGACCTGTTTATAAGAGTATTATAACAGTGTAATGGTAGTTTAGTTATGACCTGTTTATAACAGTATTATAACAGTGTAATGGTAGTTTAGTTATGACCTGTTTATAACAGTATTATAACAGTGTAATGGTAGTTTAATTATGACCCATTTAAAGCATCTGCCAAATGGCATATATGGAAGCAATTATCTTGAAAATATAACTGTTCGTTTCTCTAGTTAGTTCATCAGTAGAATAGTTGAACAGAGAGGTAACAGGTTAACATCAGTAGAATAGTTGAATAGAGAGGTAACTTGAACTAATGAATATCTCAGGAGTACACAGTAATACACTGAGGCATTATAACATGAACTAATGAACGTCTCAGGAATATACAGTAATACGCTGAGGCATTGTAACATGAACTAATGAACGTCTCAGGAATACACAGTAATACGCTGAGGCATTGTAACATGACCTAATGAACGTCTCAGGAATACACCGAAGAAAGAAACAGGTTAGAGAGATACTGACAGGATGAGAAAGTCTTGTCAGGTCTGTCTCATATATTTTTAGAGGGAATCTTAAAAGGGAGACAACTGTTTCACAGTATCTGACTTGTGGGAGTGTGTGTGTGTGTGTGCGTGTTTGTGCGTGTGTGTGCATGCTTGTGTATGTGTGTGAGTGTGTGTGTGTGTGTGTTTGTGCGAGGTTGTGTGTGTTTACAGTCCCACTGGGAGAAGGAAACAGACATAGATGGGGTGTATCTATCTACAGCTTTCAGAGACTTCCCTTTGACAGAAGAAACCCTCTGTCATTTCGTTTCATTTGAAGAAGTAAAACGATCCCTGTCAGTTTGAGAGGACCATGTCTCTCTCTCTCTCTCTCAGGCACACAGGCAGGCAGACAGACAGACAGCAGACAGATAGGCGGACAGGCAGACAGGCAGAGAGACAGACTCTAAATACATATAAACACAGAGGATGATTGGAGAGATTGAATTGGTGGAGATTTCCTCAGGGAGATCGGTTTTGTGCTCGACCAGTTTGTTTGTACATTTGGATGGATGTGAGAGGGACAGTGTCCCTTTTTCTTTCAACTCAGTCTGTTCTCACCAAAACACATTCATGGTAGCTGAGTATTATTTATTTTTTGTGTTTCAAACCCACAGCCTTTTGCTGCGTTTACACAAGCAGCCCAATTCTGATATTTTGTCATGTTGTTTGCCAATAATTTGGCAAAATATCAGAATTGGGCTGCTTGTGTAAACGCAGCATTAGTGTCTGTAATGTGAGTTCTAGTCGTATCCCCTCAGTACCACTATGTGTAATGAAGCTTTGTGTCTCTCATATGCATTGTATGTTCCTGTCCCCTCAGTACCCGGAGCGGTCCCTCTGGAGTCCATCCAGGGCAGTGCTTATGAAGAGAAGATGATCCTCAAGTGGAGAGAACCAGCCCAGACCTACGGAATCATCACTCAGTATGAGGTCATTCATTTATTGATTAAATGATTGATTGATTGATTGATTTTAGTCAAGTATCAAAACGCACACAAACGTCTTTTTTTTTTCTTGTCCAGCGTTCCATTTCTTACTCTTCTGAATCATTGTCCTTTTAGAGAACCACCCGACGCCATACAGTAGAAGCAGGATTGCACCTCCTTATTCCTGTGGAACAACCTCAAATGGACAAAACAAATCTTAAAATATCACACATCCTAGACCATGTACTTTTCTAGGCTACTACACTACAGGCTGTGTGCCAATGTAAAGGTTGTTTATACCCATGCCAGCTAGCCAAGCCCCTGAACTCTATCTAATGTTGAATATTAGGTATGTTTTATACCTTACCCCCCCACACAAAAAAAAAGCACACAGCTTTGACCTACTACAGAAGTTACTGTATGTTTGTCTATTGCACTTCAAAACAATGTGTGTGCAGGTTGCTTAGGATTCAAACCTTCTCAAACACTACCTTTTTAAGCTTTGCTTTTTGTACTTACAACACCGTCATGCTTGATTGATCGGTTTTGTCTTGTAGTAATGTGGTGCCTGCCTGTATCTCCTCCAACATTTAATTCAGCAACATAATATAGTTAGCTAAATAGGCCTATCTTCTGTGTACCACCCCTACCGTGTCACAACACAACTGATTGGCTCAAACACAGTACATTCCACAAATTAACTTTTGACAAGGCACACCTGTTAATTGAAAACGCATTCCAGGTGACTACCTCATGAAGCTGGTTAAGAGAATGCCAAGCGTGTGCAAAGCTGTCATCAAGGCAAAGGGTGTAGCTACCTTGACAAATGTAAAATATAAAATATATTTTAATTTGTTTAACACTTTTTTTGATTACTACATGGTGTTATTTCATAGTTTTGATGTCTTCACTATTATTCTACGATGTAGAAAATAGTAAAAATAAAGAAAAACCTCTTGAATGACTAGGTGTGTCCAAACTTTTGATTGGTACTGTCTATAAATACAGTATATATATATATTATAACACCTATTCAGCATTGTTCACACCCTCTTAAGCCTCAGCCCCACCCATCTCTTTAAGGATTGACACGTGAGGCCATGTGCTAAACAGAGGGAGTACGGTAGTGTAGTAAATAACCAGAGATTTCACATGTGAGGCCATGTGCTAAACAGAGGGAGTAAGGTAGTGCAGTAAACAACCAGAGATTTCATGACTAAAACTGGTGTAAGTAGAAGCCTACAATAAGTAAAGACTCTGGGTAAAAATACACTTTATCTAGTCCTTGGCCTATATTCTAATCTGACTTTGACAGTGCCCAGATACAAATATGTTATAATTATTAGAGGATGCTTGCCCAGACACGCTTGTCTAAATTGATGGGTCATGTGAAGGAAATGCTATAACCACACCCCCCCAGCCACATCTAGCTAAGTGGAGGGGTTACTACTGTCTAGACATGTACACATGTTCATGAAATACAAGAGAGGGCCGTAATCACCCCCAGACACATCTGGGTCGTCTGGCAAAGTGGAGTCTTTTGTTTAGACATGTTTTTATTTATTTAACCTTTATTTAACCTTTATTTAACTAGGCAAGTCAGTTAAGAACAACTTTTTATTTACAATGACGGCCTACCAAAAGTCAAAATGGCCTCCTGCGGGGATGGAGGCTTAAAATAAAAATATAGGACAAAACACACATCACGACAAGAGAGACAACACAACACTACATAAAGAGAGACCTAAGACAACAACATAGCATGGCAGCAACACATGCCAACACAGCATGGTAGCATACACAACATGGTAGCAACACAACATGACAGCAGCACAACATGGTAGCAGCACAAAACATGGTACACACATTATTTGGCACAGACAACAGCACAAAGGGCAAGATGGTAGAGACAATAATACATCACACAAAGCAGCCACAACTGTCAGTAAGAGTGTCCATGACTAAGTCTTTTAATGAAAGAGATGGAGATAAAACTGTCCAGTTTGAGTGTTTGTTGCAGCTCGCTAGCTGCAGCGAACTGAAAAGAGGAGCGACCCAGGGATGTGTGTGCTTTGGGGACATTTAACAGAATGTGACTGGCAGAACGGGTGGTGTATGTGGAGGATGAGGGCTGCAGTAAATATCTCAGATAGGGGAGAGTGAGGCCTAAGAGGGTTTTATAAATAAGCATCAACCAGTGTGTATACAGAGATGACCAGTTTACAGAGAGTATAGAGTGTAGTGATGTGTCCTATAAGGAGCATTGGTGGCAAATCTGATGGCCGAATGGTAAAGAGCATCTAGCCGCCCGAGAGCACCCTTACCTGCTGAGCTATAGATTACGTCTCCGTAATCTAGCATGGTTAGGATGGGCATCTGAATCAGGGTTAGTTTGGCAGCTGGGGTGAAAGAGGAGCGATTACGATAGAGGAAACCAAGTCTAGATTTAACTTTAGCCTGCAGCTTTGATATGTGCTGAGAGAAGGACAGTGCACCATCTAGCCATACTCCCAAGTACTTGTATGAGGTGACTACCTCAAGCTCTAAACCCTCAGAGGGAGTAATAACACTTGTTTAACACAAAGTCCGGGGAGGGGCCAGCTGAGTATAAGACTGTATCATCTGCATAAAATGGATGAGATAGCTTCCTACTGCCTGAGCTATGTTGTTGATGTAAAGTGTGTGGGGCCTAGGATTGAGCCTTGGGGTACTCCCATGGTGACAGGCAGTGGCTGAGAACGCAGATGTTCTGACTTAATACACTGCACTCTTTGAGAGAGGTAGTTAGCAAACCAGGCCAAAGACTCCTCAGAGATACCAATACTCCTTAGCCGGCCAACAAGAATGGAATGGTCTACCGTATCAAAAAGCTTTGGCCAAGTCAATAAAAATAGCAGCACAACATTGCTTAGAATCAAGGGCAATAGTGACATCACTGAGGACATTTAAGGTTGCAGTAACACATCCATAACCTGAGTGGAAACCAGATTGCATACCAGAGAGAATACTATAGACATCAAGAAAGCCAGTCAGTTGATTATTGACAAGTTTTTCCAACACTTTTGATAAACGGGGCAAAATAGAAATAGGCCTACAACAGTTAGGATCAGCTTGATCTCCCCCTTTAAATAAAGGATGAACCGTGGCTGCCTTCCAAGCAATGGGAACCTCCCCAGAGAGGAGAGACAGGTTATTAAAGGTCGGCGATGATAGGTAGGGGCAGCAACCTTAAAGAAGAAAGGGTCTACAACCTCTGACCCAGATGGTATTTTGGGGGTCAAAGTTTAAGGAGCTCCTTTAGCAGCTCGGACTCAGTGACCGCCTGCAGGGAGAAACTTTGTAGCTGGGCAGGGGGAAAAAGAGGGAGGAGCCTAGGGGCTAGTTGCATTAGAAGGGGTGGGACGGGCAAGGAAGCATGGCTGAGTCAAATAGGAATCCTGACTTAATGAAGTGGTGATTAAAGAGCTCAGCCATGTGCTCCTTGTCAGTAACAACCACATCATCAACATTAAGGGACATGGGCAGCTGTGAGGAGGAGGGTTTATTCTCCAGGTCTTTAACTGTTTTCCAGAACTTCTTGGGGTTAGACCCATAGAGAGAGGACTGCTCTTAGCCTGAGTGCACTTATTTCTCATTTGCCTGAACGAGAGCCAGTCAGCCTGAGTATGCGTGTGCCGAGCCTTTCGCCAAATGTAATTCTTGAGGTTGAGTAACTCTGCAAGATCACGGTGGAACCAGGGGCTGAACCTGTTTTTTATTTCTCATTTTCTTTATTGGGGGTGTGTTTGTTAACAATATCACTGAAAATATTAAAAAATAAGGTCCAAGCGTCTTTAATAGAGGATCAAGCTGATTCTATACCATTTTACAGAGGCCAGGTCATGAAGGAAGGTTTGCTGATTAAAGTTAGCTGATTAAAGTCTATGACAAATCAGGACAGGTCGTTTCACTGAGCAGCCATTGCGAACACAGGCTGTAAAACAGTGATCACTAAGGTCATTACAGAAAACACCAGACTGATACCTATCAGAATTATTTGTGAGGATAACATCGAGGAGAGTAGCTTTTTTGGGGTGTTTGGAGTCATACCTTGTGGGATTGGTAATAATTTAAGAAAGATTTAGGGAGTCCCATTGCTGTAGGACTTGGTCAGGTGGTTTAAGCATTTCCCAGTGTAGGTCACCTAGCAGGACAAATTCAGACTTAGTGTAAGGGGCCAGGAGAGAGCTTAGGGCAGGTAGGGTACAGTCCGGTGCTGATGGAGGACGATAACACCCAGCAACAGTCAACAAAGAGCTATTTGAAAGTTGAATGCTTAAAATCAGCAAATCAAATTGTTTGGCGACAGACTTGCTGGAGACAACCGAGCACTGAAGGTGATCCTTGGAAAAGGTTCCCACGACCCCACATTTGGAAGATCTGTCATGCCAAAACAGGTTAGAACCAGAAAGGTTAAAATCAGTATTCAAAACGCTCTTCCTTAACCACGTCTCAGTAATGACCATCAAGTCAGTTAAGAACAAATTCTTATTTTTTTCAATGACAGCCTAGGAACAGTGGGTTAACTGCCTGTTCAGGGGCAGAACGACAAATTTGTACCTTTGTACCGGGGACTTGACACTCTAACCACTAGGATACCCTGCCGCCCCGTAATAAGCTTCTAGTGTTAACATGCAGAAACCCCAGGATTTTACGACAGCAGAAATCAGTGAAGCAGATATCAGAGCACAATTCAGAATTGGGGCCGGCAACAGTAGATGGACCAGGGTGTACATGCACATTTCCAGATATCATCAGCAGTAATACAATCAGGGCACGGCAGAGGACAGGGAGAGCTCTGCAGTGTTGATTTATGACATTTGTACCAGACAGGGGAAGACAGGCCAGGGCAGACGGTGAACAGATCTCCAGGTGGAATCCAAGCAGCAGTGCAGCAAGTAACGGGAGTAGGTGTCAAACCCACTTGGGAGAAGCTTTTATGTAGCTAGCTAGTTGAACCATAATCCTAACCCATAGCTACAGTACAACCCAATTGTCATAGCTAGACACCATGCATGAAATGCTGCAGTAGCAATCTGCAGGTAGCTAAAGCTAACCAACTAAATAGCTTGCTAGCTAACATTAGGCTATAACTAGCAATGCTAGTTGACTGTGCCTTTAAACAGCTTGGAAAATTCCATAAAATTATGTCATGGCTTTAGAAGCTTCTGATAGGCTAATTGACATCATTTGAGTCAATTGGAGGTGTACCTATGGATGTATTTCATGGCCTACCTTCAAACTCAGTGCTTCTTTGCTTGACATCATGGGAAAATCAAAATAAATCAGCCAAGACCTCCGAAAAAAAATGGTGGACTGGTCTGGTTCATCCTTGGGAGCAATTTCCAAAGGCCTGAAGGTACCACGTTCATCTGTACAAACAATAGTATGCAAGTATAAACACCATGGGACCACACAGCCTTCATACCACTCAGGAAGGAGACGTGTTCTGTCTCCTAGAGATGAACGTACTTTGGTGCAAAAAGTGCAAATCAATCCCAGAACAACAGCAAAGGACATTGTGAAGATCCTGGAGGAAACGGATACAAAAGTATCTATATCCACAGTAAAACAAGTCCTATATCGACATAACCTGAAAGGCCGCTCAGCAAGGAAGAAGCCCCTGCTCCAAAACCGCCATAAAAAAGCCAGACTACGGTATGCAACTGCACATGGGGACAAAGATCTGACTTTTTGGAGAAATTTCCTCTGGTCTGATGGAACAAAAATAGAACTGTTTGGCCATAATGACCAGCGTTATGTTTGGAGGAAAAAGGGGGAGGCTTGCAAGCCGAAGAACACCATCCCAACCGTGAAGCACGGGGGTGGCAGCATTATGTTGTGGGGGTGCTTTGCTGCAGGAGGGACTGGTGCACTTCACAAAATAGATGGCATCATGAGGAAGGAAAATTATGTGGATATATTGAAGCAATATCTCAAGACATCAGTCAAGATGTTAAAGCTTTGTCACAAATGGGTTTTCCAAATGGACAATGACCCCAAGCATACTTCCAAAGTTGTGGCAAAATGGCTTAAGGACAACAAAGTCAAGGTATTGGAGTCCCATCACAAAGCCCTTACTTCAATCCTATAGAAAGTCTGTGGGCAGAACTGAAAAAGCGTGTGTGAGCAAGGAGACCTACCAACCTGACTCAGTTACACCAGCTCTGTCAGGAGGAATGGGCCAAAATTCACCCAATTTATTGTGGGAAGCTTGTGGAAGTCTACCTGAAACATTTTACCCAAGTTAAACAATTTAAAGGCAATGCTACCAAATACTAATTGAGTGTATGTAAACTTCTGACCCACTGGGAATGTGATGAAAGAAATTAAAGCTGAAATGATTCATTCTCTCTACTATTATTCTGACATTTCACATTTTTAAAATAAAGTGGTGATCCTAACTGACCTAAGATAGGGACTTTTTACTAGGATTAAATGTCAGGAATTGTGAAAAACTGAGTTTAAATATATTTGGCTATGGTGTATGTAAACTTCTGACTGTATCTGACGATGTTGCTAGACTCTTACCTGTACACATGGATGAGTGTAGCTAGCTACAGCTTTTCTGTGGCTAAACCGAATAGGCTCGTAATTGAACAATTTTATTTGTATTTACAGATGGCATACAAGTTTGTTATTAAGGCACATGAAAGTTAATATGTTCCAGAAGGCATTTCTGCCAAAATAATTGTTTAGTTTTCTTCTTCTCCCCATTTGATTTACCGGTAGTATTCACTGACAGACAGAGCTGTTTCCCGGTAGTATTCACTGACAGACAGAACTGTTTCCCGGTAGTATTCACTGACAGACAGAACTGATTCCCGGTAGTATTCACTGACAGACAGAACTGTTTCCCGGTAGTATTCACTGACAGACAGAACTGTTTCCCGGTAGTATTCACTGACAGACACAGCTGTTTCCCGGTAGTATTCACTGGCAGACACAGCTGTTTCCCGGTAGTATTCACTGACAGACAGAGCTGTTTCCCGGTAGTATTCACTGACAGACAGAGCTGTTTCCCGGTAGTATTCACCGACAGACACAGCTGTTTCTTGGTAGTATTCACTGGCAGACAGAGATGTTTCCCGGTAGTATTCACTGACAGACACAGCTGTTTCCAGGTGCTATTCACTGACAGACAGAGCTGTTTCTCGGTAGTATTCAATGACAGACAGAGCTGTTTCCGGGTAGTATTCAATGACAGACACAGCTGTTTCCCGGTAGTATTCACTGACAGACAGAGCTGTTTCCCGGTAGTATTCACTGACAGACACAGCTGTTTCCTGGTAGTATTCACTGGCAGACAGAGATGTTTCCCGGTAGTATTCACTGACAGACACAGCTGTTTCCGGGTGGT
>CM059788.1:44139408-44167694 GCA_030435695.1 Brachymystax lenok tsinlingensis
ACTAGATAAACAACTAGACTACAGACAGTTAACGTGTTGGGGAATGATACTAGATAAACAACTAGATTACAGAGAGTTAACATGTTGGGTGATGATACTAGATAAACAAATAGACTACAGACAGTTAACGTGTTGGGTGATGATACTAGATAAACAACTAGACTACAGACAGTTAATGTGTTGGGTGATGATACTAGATAAACAACTAGACTACAGACAGTTAACGTGTTGGGTGATGATACTAGATAAACAACTAGACTACAGAGAGTTAACGTGTTGGGTGATGATACTAGTTAATAAACAACTAGATTACAGAGAGTTAAAGTGCTGGGTTATGATACTAGATAAACAACTAGATTACAGACAGTAAACAGTGATGATACTAGATAAACAACTAGATTACAGACAGTAAACAGTGATGATACTAGATAAACAACTAGATTACAGACAGTAAACAGTGATGATACTAGATAGACAACTACAGACAGTAAACAGTGATGATACTAGTTAAACAACTAGATTACTGACAGTAAACAGTGATGATACTAGATAGACAACTACAGACAGTAAACAGTGATGATACTAGTTAAACAACTAGATTACTGACAGTAAACAGTGATAATACTAGATAAACATCTAGATTACAGACAGTAAACAGTGATGATACTAGTTAAACAACTAGATTACAGACAGTAAACAGTGATGATACTAGTTAAACAACTAGATTACAGACAGTAAACAGTGATAATACTAGATAAACAACTAGATTACAGACAGTAAACAGTGATAATACTAGATAAACAACTACAGACAGTAAACAGTGATGATACTAGATAAACAACTAGATTATAGACAGTAAACAGTGATGATACTAGATAAACAACTAGATTACAGACAGTAAACAGTGATAATACTAGATAGACAACTACAGACAGTAAACAGTGATGATACTAGTTAAACAACTAGATTACTGACATTAAACAGTGATAATACTAGATAAACAACTAGATTATAGACAGTAAACAGTGATGATACTAGTTAAACAACTAGATTACAGACAGTAAACAGTGATGATACTAGATAAACAACTAGACTACAGACAGTAAACAGTGATGATACTAGATAAACAACTACAGACAGTAAACAGTGATGATACTAGATAAACAACTAGATTACAGACAGTAAACAGTGATGATACTAGATAGACAACTACAGACAGTAAACAGTCATGATACTAGTTAAACAACTAGATTACTGACAGTAAACAGTAATGATACTAGATAAACAACTAGATTATAGACAGTAAACAGTGATGATACTAGATAAACAACTAGACTACAGACAGTAAACAGTGATGATAATAGATAAACAACTACAGACAGTAAACAGTGATGATACTAGATAAACAACTAGATTACAGACAGTAAACAGTGATGATACTAGATAAACAACTAGATTATAGACAGTAAACAGTGATGATACTAGATTAACAACTAGATTACAGACAGTAAACAGTGATTATACTAGATAAACAACTACAGACAGTAATCAGTGATTATACTAGATAAACAACTACAGACAGTAATCAGTGATGATACTAGTTAAACAACTAGATTACTGACAGTAAACAGTGATGATACTAGATAAACAACTAGATTATAGACAGTAAACAGTGATGATACTAGATAAACAACTAGATTACAGACAGTAAACAGTGATGATACTAGATAAACAACTAGACCACAGACAGTAAACAGTGATGATACTAGATAAACAACTAGACTACAGAAAGTAAACAGTGATGATACTAGATAGACAACTACAGACAGTAAACAGTGATGATACTAGATAAACAACTACAGACAGTAAACAGTGATGATACTAGATAAACAACTAGATTACAGACAGTAAACAGTGATGATACTAGATAGACAACTACAGACAGTAAACAGTGATGATACTAGTTAAACAACTAGATTACTGACAGTAAACAGTGATACTACTAGATAAACAACTAGATTACTGACAGTAAACAGTGATGATACTAGTTAAACAACTAGATTACAGACAGTAAACAGTGATGATACTAGTTAAACAACTAGATTACAGACAGTAAACAGTGATAATACTAGATAAACAACTAGATTACAGACAGTAAACAGTGATAATACTAGATAAACAACTACAGACAGTAAACAGTGATGATACTAGATAAACAACTAGATTACAGACAGTAAACAGTGATAATACTAGATAAACAACTAGATTACAGACAGTAAACAGTGATAATACTAGATAGACAACTACAGACAGTAAACCGTGATAATACTAGATAAACAACTAGATTACAGACAGTAAACAGTGATGATACTAGATAGACAACTACAGACAGTAAACAGTGATGATACTAGTTAAACAACTAGATTACTGACATTAAACAGTGATAATACTAGATAAACAACTAGATTATAGACAGTAAACAGTGATGATACTAGTTAAACAACTAGATTACAGACAGTAAACAGTGATGATACTAGATAAACAACTAGACTACAGACAGTAAACAGTCATGATACTAGATAAACAACTAGATTACAGACAGTAAACAGTGATGATACTAGATAAACAACTAGATTACAGACAGTAAACAGTGATGATACTAGTTAAACAACTAGATTACTGACATTAAACAGTGATGATACTAGTTAAACAACTAGATTACAGACAGTAAACAGTGATGATACTAGATAAACAACTAGACTACAGACAGTAAACAGTGATGATACTAGATAAACAACTACAGACAGTAAACAGTGATGATACTAGATAAACAACTAGATTACAGACAGTAAACAGTGATGATACTAGATAAACAACTAGATTATAGACAGTAAACAGTGATGATACTAGATAAACAACTAGATTACAGACAGTAAACAGTGATGATACTAGATAAACAACTAGACTACAGACAGTAAACAGTGATTATACTAGATAAACAACTACAGACAGTAAACAGTGATGATACTAGTTAAACAACTAGATTACAGACAGTAAACAGTGATGATACTAGATAAACAACTAGATTATAGACAGTAAACAGTGATGATACTAGATAAACAACTAGATTACAGACAGTAAACAGTGATGATACTAGATAAACAACTAGACTACAGACAGTAAACAGTGATGATACTAGATAAACAACTAGACTACAGACAGTAAACAGTGATGATACTAGATAGACAACTACAGACAGTAAACAGTGATGATACTAGATAAACAACTAGATTACAGACAGTAAACAGTGATGATACTAGATAAACAACTAGATTACAGACAGTAAACAGTGATGATACTAGATAAACAACTACAGACAGTAAACAGTGATGATACTAGATAAACAACTACAGACAGTAAACAGTGATGATACTAGATAAACAACTAGATTACAGACAGTAAACAGTGATGATACTAGATAAACAACAACTACAGACAGTAAACAGTGATGATACTAGTTAAACAACTAGATTACTGACAGTAAACAGTGATGATACTAGATAAACAACTAGATTACAGACAGTAAACAGTGATGATACTAGTTAAACAACTAGATTACAGACAGTAAACAGTGATGATACTAGATAAACAACTAGACTACAGACAGAAAACAGTGATGATACTAGATAAACAACTACAGACAGTAAACAGTGATGATACTAGATAAACAACTAGATTACAGACAGTAAACAGTGATGATACTAGATAAACAACTAGATTATAGACAGTAAACAGTGATGATACTAGATAAACAACTAGACTACAGACAGTAAACAGTGATGATACTAGATAAACAACTAGATTACAGACAGTAAACAGTGATGATACTAGATAAACAACTACAGACAGTAAACAGTGATGATACTAGTTAAACAACTAGATTACTGACAGTAAACAGTGATGATACTAGATAAACAACTAGATTACAGACAGTAAACAGTGATGATACTAGATAAACAACTAGATTACAGACAGTAAACAGTGATGATACTAGATAAACAACTAGACTACAGACAGTAAACAGTGATGATACTAGATAAACAACTAGACTACAGACAGTAAACAGTGATGATACTAGATAAACAACTACAGACAGTAAACAGTGATGATACTAGATAAACAACTACAGACAGTAAACAGTGATGATACTAGATAAACAACTAGATTACAGACAGTAAACAGTGATGATACTAGATAAACAACTACAGACAGTAAACAGTGATGATACTAGATAAACAACTACAGACAGTAAACAGTGATGATACTAGATAAACAACTAGATTACAGACAGTAAACAGTGATGATACTAGATAAACAACTACAGACAGTAAACAGTGATGATACTAGTTAAACAACTAGATTACTGACAGTAAACAGTGATAATACTAGATAAACAACTAGATTACAGACAGTAAACAGTGATGATACTAGTTAAACAACTAGATTACAGACAGTAAACAGTGATGATACTAGATAAACAACTAGATTACAGACAGTAAACAGTGATAATACTAGATAAACAACTAGATTACAGACAGTAAACAGTGATAATACTAGATAAACAACTAGATTACAGACAGTAAACAGTGATGATACTAGATAAACAACTACAGACAGTAAACAGTGATGATACTAGATAAACAACTAGATTACAGACAGTAAACAGTGATGATACTAGATAAACAACTAGATTACAGACAGTAAACAGTGATGATACTAGATAAACAACTAGACTACAGACAGTAAACAGTGATGATACTAGATAAACAACTAGATTACAGACAGTAAACAGTGATGATACTAGATAAACAACTAGATTATAGACAGTAAACAGTGATGATACTAGATAAACAACTAGATTACAGACAGTAAACAGTGATGATACTAGATAAACAACTAGATTACAGACAGTAAACAGTGATGATACTAGATAAACAACTACAGACAGTAAACAGTGATGATACTAGATAAACAACTAGATTACAGACAGTAAACAGTGATGATACTAGATAAACAACTAGATTACAGACAGTAAACAGTGATGATACTAGTTAAACAACTAGATTACAGACAGTAAACAGTGATGATACTAGATAAACAACTAGATTACAGACAGTAAACAGTGATGATACTAGATAAACAACTAGACTACAGACAGTAAACAGTGATGATACTAGATAAACAACTACAGACAGTAAACAGTGATGATACTAGATAAACAACTAGATTACAGACAGTAAACAGTGATGATACTAGATAAACAACTAGATTATAGACAGTAAACAGTGATGATACTAGATAAACAACTAGATTACAGACAGTAAACAGTGATGATACTAGATAAACAACTAGACTACAGACAGTAAACAGTGATGATACTAGATAAACAACTACAGACAGTAAACAGTGATGATACTAGATAAACAACTAGATTACAGACAGTAAACAGTGATGATACTAGATAGACAACTACAGACAGTAAACAGTGATGATACTAGTTAAACAACTAGATTACTGACAGTAAACAGTGATGATACTAGATAAACAACTAGATTACAGACAGTAAACAGTGATGATACTAGATAAACAACTAGATTACAGACAGTAAACAGTGATGATACTAGTTAAACAACTAGATTACAGACAGTAAACAGTGATGATACTAGATAAACAACTAGATTACAGACAGTAAACAGTGATGATACTAGATAAACAACTAGATTACAGACAGTAAACAGTGATGATACTAGATAAACAACTAGATTACAGACAGTAAACAGTGATGATACTAGATAAACAACTAGATTACAGACAGTAAACAGTGATGATACTAGATAAACAACTAGACTACAGACAGTAAACAGTGATGATACTAGATAAACAACTACAGACAGTAAACAGTGATGATACTAGATAAACAACTAGATTACAGACAGTAAACAGTGATGATACTAGATAAACAACTAGATTATAGACAGTAAACAGTGATGATACTAGATAAACAACTAGATTACAGACAGTAAACAGTGATGATACTAGATAAACAACTAGATTACAGACAGTAAACAGTGATGATACTAGATAAACAACTAGATTACAGACAGTAAACAGTGATGATACTAGATAAACAACTAGACTACAGACAGTAAACAGTGATGATACTAGATAAACAACTAGATTACAGACAGTAAACAGTGATGATACTAGATAAACAACTAGATTACAGACAGTAAACAGTGATGATACTAGATAAACAACTAGACTACAGACAGTAAACAGTGATGATACTAGATAAACAACTAGATTACAGACAGTAAACAGTGATGATACTAGATAAACAACTAGATTACAGACAGTAAACAGTGATGATACTAGATAAACAACTACAGACAGTAAACAGTGATGATACTAGATAAACAACTAGATTACAGACAGTAAACAGTGATGATACTAGATAAACAACTACAGACAGTAAACAGTGATGATACTAGATAAACAACTAGATTACAGACAGTAAACAGTGATGATACTAGATAGACAACTACAGACAGTAAACAGTGATGATACTAGATAAACAACTAGATTACAGACAGTAAACAGTGATAATACTAGATAAACAACTAGATTACAGACAGTAAACAGTGATGATACTAGTTAAACAACTAGATTACAGACAGTAAACAGTGATGATACTAGTTAAACAACTAGATTACAGACAGTAAACAGTGATAATACTAGATAAACAACTAGATTACAGACAGTAAACAGTGATAATACTAGATAAACAACTAGATTACAGACAGTAAACAGTGATAATACTAGATAAACAACTACAGACAGTAAACAGTGATGATACTAGATAAACAACTAGATTATAGACAGTAAACAGTGATGATACTAGATAAACAACTAGATTACAGACAGTAAACAGTGATAATACTAGATAGACAACTACAGACAGTAAACAGTGATGATACTAGTTAAACAACTAGATTACTGACATTAAACAGTGATAATACTAGATAAACAACTAGATTATAGACAGTAAACAGTGATGATACTAGTTAAACAACTAGATTACAGACAGTAAACAGTGATGATACTAGATAAACAACTAGACTACAGACAGTAAACAGTGATGATACTAGATAAACAACTACAGACAGTAAACAGTGATGATACTAGATAAACAACTAGATTACAGACAGTAAACAGTGATGATACTAGATAGACAACTACAGACAGTAAACAGTCATGATACTAGTTAAACAACTAGATTACTGACAGTAAACAGTGATGATACTAGATAAACAACTAGATTATAGACAGTAAACAGTGATGATACTAGATAAACAACTAGACTACAGACAGTAAACAGTGATGATAATAGATAAACAACTACAGACAGTAAACGGTGATGATACTAGATAAACAACTAGATTACAGACAGTAAACAGTGATGATACTAGATAAACAACTAGATTATAGACAGTAAACAGTGATGATACTAGATTAACAACTAGATTACAGACAGTAAACAGTGATGATACTAGATAAACAACTAGACTACAGACAGTAAACAGTGATGATAATAGATAAACAACTACAGACAGTAAACAGTGATGATACTAGATAAACAACTAGATTACAGACAGTAAACAGTGATGATACTAGATAAACAACTAGACTACAGACAGTAAACAGTGATGATACTAGATAAACAACTAGATTACAGACAGTAAACAGTGATGATACTAGATAGACAACTACAGACAGTAAACAGTGATGATACTAGATAAACAACTACAGACAGTAAACAGTGATGATACTAGATAAACAACTAGACTACAGAAAGTAAACAGTGATGATACTAGATAGACAACTACAGACAGTAAACAGTGATGATACTAGATAAACAACTACAGACAGTAAACAGTGATGATACTAGATAAACAACTAGATTACAGACAGTAAACAGTGATGATACTAGATAGACAACTACAGACAGTAAACAGTGATGATACTAGTTAAACAACTAGATTACAGACAGTAAACAGTGATGATACTAGATAGACAACTACAGACAGTAAACAGTGATGATACTAGATAAACAACTACAGACAGTAAACAGTGATAATACTAGATAAACAACTAGATTACAGACAGTAAACAGTGATGATACTAGTTAAACAACTAGATTACAGACAGTAAACAGTGATGATACTAGTTAAACAACTAGATTACAGACAGTAAACAGTGATAATACTAGATAAACAACTAGATTACAGACAGTAAACAGTGATAATACTAGATAAACAACTAGATTACAGACAGTAAACAGTGATAATACTAGATAAACAACTAGATTATAGACAGTAAACAGTGATGATACTAGATAAACAACTAGATTACAGACAGTAAACAGTGATGATACTAGATAAACAACTAGATTACAGACAGTAAACAGTGATAATACTAGATAGACAACTACAGACAGTAAACAGTGATGATACTAGTTAAACAACTAGATTACTGACATTAAACAGTGATAATACTAGATAAACAACTAGATTATAGACAGTAAACAGTGATGATACTAGTTAAACAACTAGATTACAGACAGTAAACAGTGATGATACTAGATAAACAACTAGACTACAGACAGTAAACAGTGATGATACTAGATAAACAACTAGACTACAGACAGTAAACAGTGATGATACTAGATAAACAACTAGATTACAGACAGTAAACAGTGATGATACTAGATAGACAACTACAGACAGTAAACAGTGATGATACTAGATAAACAACTAGACTACAGAAAGTAAACAGTGATGATACTAGATAGACAACTACAGACAGTAAACAGTGATGATACTAGATAAACAACTACAGACAGTAAACAGTGATGATACTAGATAAACAACTAGATTACAGACAGTAAACAGTGATGATACTAGATAAACAACTAGATTACAGACAGTAAACAGTGATGATACTAGTTAAACAACTAGATTACTGACAGTAAACAGTGATAATACTAGATAAACAACTAGATTACAGACAGTAAACAGTGATGATACTAGTTAAACAACTAGATTACAGACAGTAAACAGTGATGATACTAGATAAACAACTAGATTACAGACAGTAAACAGTGATGATACTAGATAAACAACTAGATTACAGACAGTAAACAGTGATAATACTAGATAAACAACTAGATTACAGACAGTAAACAGTGATGATACTAGATAAACAACTAGATTACAGACAGTAAACAGTGATGATACTAGATAAACAACTAGATTACAGACAGTAAACAGTGATGATACTAGATAGACAACTACAGACAGTAAACAGTGATGATACTAGATAAACAACTACAGACAGTAAACAGTGATGATACTAGATAAACAACTAGACTACAGACAGTAAACAGTGATGATACTAGATAGACAACTACAGACAGTAAACAGTGATGATACTAGATAAACAACTAGATTACTGACAGTAAACAGTGATGATACTAGATAAACAACTAGATTACAGACAGTAAACAGTGATGATACTAGATAAACAACTAGACTACAGACAGTAAACAGTGATGATACTAGATAAACAACTACAGACAGTAAACAGTGATGATACTAGATAAACAACTAGATTACAGACAGTAAACAGTGATGATACTAGATAGACAACTACAGACAGTAAACAGTCATGATACTAGTTAAACAACTAGATTACTGACAGTAAACAGTGATGATACTAGATAAACAACTAGATTACAGACAGTAAACAGTGATGATACTAGAGTTAAACAACTGATTACAGACAGTAAACAGTGATGATACTAGATAAACAACTAGACTACAGACAGTAAACAGTGATGATACTAGATAAACAACTAGATTACAGACAGTAAACAGTGATGATACTAGATAAACAACTAGATTACAGACAGTAAACAGTGATGATACTAGATAAACAACTAGATTATAGACAGTAAACAGTGATGATACTAGATTAACAACTAGATTACAGACAGTAAACAGTGATGATACTAGATAAACAACTAGACTACAGACAGTAAACAGTGATTATACTAGATAAACAACTACAGACAGTAATCAGTGATGATACTAGTTAAACAACTAGATTACTGACAGTAAACAGTGATGATACTAGATAAACAACTAGATTATAGACAGTAAACAGTGATGATACTAGATAAACAACTAGATTACAGACAGTAAACAGTGATGATACTAGATAAACAACTAGACTACAGACAGTAAACAGTGATGATACTAGATAAACAACTAGACTACAGACAGTAAACAGTGATGATACTAGATAGACAACTACAGACAGTAAACAGTGATGATACTAGATAAACAACTACAGACAGTAAACAGTGATGATACTAGATAAACAACTAGACTACAGAAAGTAAACAGTGATGATACTAGATAGACAACTACAGACAGTAAACAGTGATGATACTAGATAAACAACTACAGACAGTAAACAGTGATGATACTAGATAAACAACTAGATTACAGACAGTAAACAGTGATGATACTAGATAGACAACTACAGACAGTAAACAGTGATGATACTAGTTAAACAACTAGATTACTGACAGTAAACAGTGATAATACTAGATAAACAACTAGATTACAGACAGTAAACAGTGATGATACTAGTTAAACAACTAGATTACAGACAGTAAACAGTGATGATACTAGTTAAACAACTAGATTACAGACAGTAAACAGTGATAATACTAGATAAACAACTAGATTACAGACAGTAAACAGTGATAATACTAGATAAACAACTAGATTACAGACAGTAAACAGTGATGATACTAGATAAACAACTAGATTACAGACAGTAAACAGTGATAATACTAGATAAACAACTAGATTACAGACAGTAAACAGTGATAATACTAGATAGACAACTACAGACAGTAAACCGTGATAATACTAGATAAACAACTAGATTACAGACAGTAAACAGTGATGATACTAGATAGACAACTACAGACAGTAAACAGTGATGATACTAGTTAAACAACTAGATTACTGACATTAAACAGTGATAATACTAGATAAACAACTAGATTATAGACAGTAAACAGTGATGATACTAGTTAAACAACTAGATTACAGACAGTAAACAGTGATGATACTAGATAAACAACTAGACTACAGACAGTAAACAGTGATGATACTAGATAAACAACTACAGACAGTAAACAGTGATGATACTAGATAAACAACTAGATTACAGACAGTAAACAGTGATGATACTAGATAGACAACTACAGACAGTAAACAGTCATGATACTAGTTAAACAACTAGATTACTGACAGTAAACAGTGATGATACTAGATAAACAACTAGACTACAGACAGTAAACAGTGATGATACTAGATAAACAACTACAGACAGTAAACAGTGATGATACTAGATAAACAACTAGATTACAGACAGTAAACATTTATGATACTAGATAAACAACTAGATTATAGACAGTAAACAGTGATGATACTAGATTAACAACTAGATCACAGACAGTAAACAGTGATGATACTAGATAAACAACTAGATTATAGACAGTAAACAGTGATGATACTAGATTAACAACTAGATTACAGACAGTAAACAGTGATTATACTAGATAAACAACTACAGACAGTAATCAGTGATTATACTAGATAAACAACTACAGACAGTAATCAGTGATGATACTAGTTAAACAACTAGATTACTGACAGTAAACAGTGATGATACTAGATAAACAACTAGATTATAGACAGTAAACAGTGATGATACTAGATAAACAACTAGATTACAGACAGTAAACAGTGATGATACTAGATAAACAACTAGACTACAGACAGTAAACAGTGATGATACTAGATAAACAACTAGACTACAGAAAGTAAACAGTGATGATACTAGATAGACAACTACAGACAGTAAACAGTGATGATACTAGATAAACAACTACAGACAGTAAACAGTGATGATACTAGATAAACAACTAGATTACAGACAGTAAACAGTGATGATACTAGATAGACAACTACAGACAGTAAACAGTGATGATACTAGTTAAACAACTAGATTACTGACAGTAAACAGTGATAATACTAGATAAACAACTAGATTACAGACAGTAAACAGTGATGATACTAGTTAAACAACTAGATTACAGACAGTAAACAGTGATGATACTAGTTAAACAACTAGATTACAGACAGTAAACAGTGATAATACTAGATAAACAACTAGATTACAGACAGTAAACAGTGATGATACTAGATAAACAACTACAGACAGTAAACAGTGATGATACTAGATAAACAACTAGATTACAGACAGTAAACAGTGATGATACTAGATAAACAACTAGATTACAGACAGTAAACAGTGATAATACTAGATAAACAACTAGACTACAGACAGTAAACAGTGATAATACTAGATAAACAACTAGATTACAGACAGTAAACAGTGATGATACTAGATAAACAACTACAGACAGTAAACAGTGATGATACTAGTTAAACAACTAGATTACTGACAGTAAACAGTGATGATACTAGATAAACAACTAGATTATAGACAGTAAACAGTGATGATACTAGATAAACAACTAGATTACAGACAGTAAAGCAGTGATGATACTAGATAAACAACTAGACTACAGACAGTAAACAGTGATGATACTAGATAAACAACTAGACTACAGACAGTAAACAGTGATGATACTAGATAGACAACTACAGACAGTAAACAGTGATGATACTAGATAAACAACTACAGACAGTAAACAGTGATGATACTAGATAAACAACTAGACTACAGAAAGTAAACAGTGATGATACTAGATAAAACAACTAGACTACAGACAGTAAACAGTGATGATACTAGATAAACAACTACAGACAGTAAACAGTGATGATACTAGATAAACAACTAGATTACAGACAGTAAACAGTGATGATACTAGATAAACAACTAGATTATAGACAGTAAACAGTGATGATACTAGTTAAACAACTAGATTACTGACAGTAAACAGTGATAATACTAGATAAACAACTAGATTACAGACAGTAAACAGTGATGATACTAGTTAAACAACTAGATTACAGACAGTAAACAGTGATGATACTAGTTAAACAACTAGATTACAGACAGTAAACAGTGATAATACTAGATAAACAACTAGATTACAGACAGTAAACAGTGATAATACTAGATAAACAACTAGATTACTGACAGTAAACAGTGATGATACTAGATAAACAACTAGATTACAGACAGTAAACAGTGATGATACTAGATAAACAACTAGATTACAGACAGTAAACAGTGATGATACTAGATAAACAACAACTACAGACAGTAAACAGTGATGATACTAGATAAACAACTAGATTACAGACAGTAAACAGTGATGATACTAGATAGACAACTACAGACAGTAAACAGTGATGATACTAGTTAAACAACTAGATTACTGACATTAAACAGTGATAATACTAGATAAACAACTAGATTATAGACAGTAAACAGTGATGATACTAGTTAAACAACTAGATTACAGACAGTAAACAGTGATGATACTAGATAAACAACTAGACTACAGACAGTAAACAGTGATGATACTAGATAAACAACTACAGACAGTAAACAGTGATGATACTAGATAAACAACTAGATTACAGACAGTAAACAGTGATGATACTAGATAGACAACTACAGACAGTAAACAGTCATGATACTAGTTAAACAACTAGATTACTGACAGTAAACAGTGATGATACTAGATAAACAACTAGATTATAGACAGTAAACAGTGATGATACTAGATAAACAACTAGACTACAGACAGTAAACAGTGATGATACTAGATAAACAACTACAGACAGTAAACAGTGATGATACTAGATAAACAACTAGATTACAGACAGTAAACAGTGATGATACTAGATAAACAACTAGATTATAGACAGTAAACAGTGATGATACTAGATAAACAACTAGATTACAGACAGTAAACAGTGATGATACTAGATAAACAACTAGATTACAGACAGTAAACAGTGATGATACTAGATAAACAACTAGATTACAGACAGTAAACGGTGATTATACTAGATAAACAACTAGACTACAGACAGTAAACAGTGATTATACTAGATAAACAACTACAGACAGTAAACAGTGATGATACTAGTTAAACAACTAGATTACTGACAGTAAACAGTGATGATACTAGATAAACAACTAGATTATAGACAGTAAACAGTGATGATACTAGATAAACAACTAGATTACAGACAGTAAACAGTGATGATACTAGATAAACAACTAGACTACAGACAGTAAACAGTGATGATACTAGATAAACAACTAGACTACAGACAGTAAACAGTGATGATACTAGATAGACAACTACAGACAGTAAACAGTGATGATACTAGATAAACAACTAGATTACAGACAGTAAACAGTGATGATACTAGATAAACAACTAGATTACAGACAGTAAACAGTGATGATACTAGATAGACAACTACAGACAGTAAACAGTGATGATACTAGTTAAACAACTAGATTACTGACAGTAAACAGTGATAATACTAGATAAACAACTAGATTACAGACAGTAAACAGTGATGATACTAGTTAAACAACTAGATTACAGACAGTAAACAGTGATAATACTAGATAAACAACTAGATTACAGACAGTAAACAGTGATAATACTAGATAAACAACTAGATTACAGACAGTAAACAGTGATAATACTAGATAAACAACTACAGACAGTAAACAGTGATGATACTAGATAAACAACTAGATTACAGACAGTAAACAGTGATGATACTAGATAAACAACTAGATTACAGACAGTAAGCAGTGATAATACTAGATAGACAACTACAGACAGTAAACAGTGATGATACTAGATAAACAACTAGATTACAGACAGTAAACAGTGATGATACTAGATAGACAACTACAGACAGTAAACAGTGATGATACTAGTTAAACAACTAGATTACTGACAGTAAACAGTGATAATACTAGATAAACAACTAGATTATAGACAGTAAACAGTGATGATACTAGTTAAACAACTAGATTACAGACAGTAAACAGTGATGATACTAGATAAACAACTAGATTACAGACAGTAAACAGTGATGATACTAGATAAACAACTAGATTACAGACAGTAAACAGTGATGATACTAGATAAACAACTAGATTACAGACAGTAAACGGTGATGATACTAGATAGACAACTAGATTACAGACAGTAAACAGTGATGATACTAGATAAACAACTAGATTACAGACAGTAAACAGTGATGATACTAGATAAACAACTAGATTACAGACAGTAAACAGTGATGATACTAGATAAACAACTAGATTACAGACAGTAAACAGTGATGATACTAGATAAACAACTACAGACAGTAAACAGTGATGATACTAGATAAACAACTAGATTACAGACAGTAAACAGTGATGATACTAGATAAACAACTAGATTATAGACAGTAAACAGTGATGATACTAGATAAACAACTAGATTACAGACAGTAAACAGTGATGATACTAGATAAACAACTAGACTACAGACAGTAAACAGTGATGATACTAGATAAACAACTAGATTACAGACAGTAAACAGTGATGATACTAGATAAACAACTAGATTACAGACAGTAAACAGTGATGATACTAGATAAACAACTAGACTTACAGACAGTAAACAGTGATGATACTAGATAAACAACTACAGACAGTAAACAGTGATGATACTAGATAAACAACTAGATTACAGACAGTAAACAGTGATGATACTAGATAGACAACTACAGACAGTAAACAGTGATGATACTAGTTAAACAACTAGATTACTGACAGTAAACAGTGATGATACTAGATAAACAACTAGATTATAGACAGTAAACAGTGATGATACTAGATAAACAACTAGACTACAGACAGTAAACAGTGATGATAATAGATAAACAACTACAGACAGTAAACAGTGATGATACTAGATAAACAACTAGATTACAGACAGTAAACAGTGATGATACTAGATAAACAACTAGATTATAGACAGTAAACAGTGATGATACTAGATAAACAACTAGATTACAGACAGTAAACAGTGATGATACTAGATAAACAACTAGACTACAGACAGTAAACAGTGATTATACTAGATAAACAACTACAGACAGTAATCAGTGATGATACTAGTTAAACAACTAGATTACTGACAGTAAACAGTGATGATACTAGATAAACAACTAGATTATAGACAGTAAACAGTGATGATACTAGATAAACAACTAGATTACAGACAGTAAACAGTGATGATACTAGATAAACAACTAGACTACAGACAGTAAACAGTGATGATACTAGATAAACAACTAGACTACAGACAGTAAACAGTGATGATACTAGATAGACAACTACAGACAGTAAACAGTGATGATACTAGATAAACAACTACAGACAGTAAACAGTGATGATACTAGATAAACAACTAGATTACAGACAGTAAACAGTGATGATACTAGATAGACAACTACAGACAGTAAACAGTGATGATACTAGTTAAACAACTAGATTACTGACAGTAAACAGTGATAATACTAGATAAACAACTAGATTACAGACAGTAAACAGTGATGATACTAGATAAACAACTAGATTACAGACAGTAAACAGTGATGATACTAGTTAAACAACTAGATTACAGACAGTAAACAGTGATGATACTAGATAAACAACTAGATTACAGACAGTAAACAGTGATAATACTAGATAAACAACTACAGACAGTAAACAGTGATGATACTAGATAAACAACTAGATTACAGACAGTAAACAGTGATGATACTAGATAAACAACTAGATTACAGACAGTAAACAGTGATGATACTAGATAAACAACTACAGACAGTAAACAGTGATGATACTAGAAAAACAACTAGATTACAGACAGTAAACAGTGATGATACTAGATAGACAACTACAGACAGTAAACAGTGATGATACTAGTTAAACAACTAGATTACTGACATTAAACAGTGATAATACTAGATAAACAACTAGATTATAGACAGTAAACAGTGATGATACTAGTTAAACAACTAGATTACAGACAGTAAACAGTGATGATACTAGATAAACAACTAGACTACAGACAGTAAACAGTGATGATACTAGATAAACAACTAGATTACAGACAGTAAACAGTGATGATACTAGATAAACAACTAGATTACAGACAGTAAACAGTGATGATACTAGATAAACAACTAGATTACAGACAGTAAACAGTGATGATACTAGATAAACAACTAGATTACAGACAGTAAACAGTGATGATACTAGATAAACAACTAGATTACAGACAGTAAACAGTGATGATACTAGATAAACAACTAGACTACAGACAGTAAACAGTGATGATACTAGATAAACAACTACAGACAGTAAACAGTGATGATACTAGATAAACAACTAGATTACAGACAGTAAACAGTGATGATACTAGATAAACAACTAGATTATAGACAGTAAACAGTGATGATACTAGATTAACAACTAGATTCACAGACAGTAAACAGTGATGATACTAGATAAACAACTAGATTATAGACAGTAAACAGTGATGATACTAGATAAACAACTAGATTACAGACAGTAAACAGTGATGATACTAGATAAACAACTACAGACAGTAAACAGTGATGATACTAGATAAACAACTAGATTACAGACAGTAAACAGTGATGATACTAGTTAAACAACTAGATTACTGACAGTAAACAGTGATGATACTAGATAAACAACTAGATTATAGACAGTAAACAGTGATGATACTAGATAAACAACTAGATTACAGACAGTAAACAGTGATGATACTAGATAAACAACTAGACTACAGACAGTAAACAGTGATGATACTAGATAAACAACTAGATTACAGACAGTAAACAGTGATGATACTAGATAAACAACTAGATTATAGACAGTAAACAGTGATGATACTAGATAAACAACTAGATTACAGACAGTAAACAGTGATGATACTAGATAAACAACTAGATTACAGACAGTAAACAGTGATGATACTAGATAAACAACTAGATTACAGACAGTAAACAGTGATGATACTAGATAAACAACTAGATTATACAGACAGTAAACAGTGATGATACTAGATAAACAACTAGATTACAGACAGTAAACAGTGATGATACTAGATAAACAACTAGATTACAGACAGTAAACAGTGATGATACTAGATAAACAACAACTACAGACAGTAAACAGTGATGATACTAGTTAAACAACTAGATTACTGACAGTAAACAGTGATGATACTAGATAAACAACTAGATTACAGACAGTAAACAGTGATGATACTAGATAAACAACTAGATTACAGACAGTAAACAGTGATGATACTAGATAAACAACTAGATTACAGACAGTAAACAGTGATGATACTAGATAAACAACTAGATTACAGACAGTAAACAGTGATGATACTAGATAAACAACTAGATTACAGACAGTAAACAGTGATGATACTAGATAAACAACTAGATTACAGACAGTAAACAGTGATGATACTAGATAAACAACTAGATTACAGACAGTAAACAGTGATGATACTAGATAAACAACTAGACTACAGACAGTAAACAGTGATGATACTAGATAAACAACTGAGACTACAGACAGTAAACAGTGATGATACTAGTTAAACAACTAGATTACTGACAGTAAACAGTGATGATACTAGATAAACAACTAGATTATAGACAGTAAACAGTGATGATACTAGATAAACAACTAGATTACAGACAGTAAACAGTGATGATACTAGATAAACAACTAGACTACAGACAGTAAACAGTGATGATACTAGATAAACAGACTACAGACAGTAAACAGTGATGATACTAGATAAACAACTAGATTACAGACAGTAAACAGTGATGATACTAGATAAACAACTAGATTACAGACAGTAAACAGTGATGATACTAGATAAACAACTAGACTACAGAAAGTAAACAGTGATGATACTAGATAGACAACTACAGACAGTAAACAGTGATGATACTAGATAAACAACTACAGACAGTAAACAGTGATGATACTAGATAAACAACTAGATTACAGACAGTAAACAGTGATGATACTAGATAAACAACTAGATTACAGACAGTAAACAGTGATGATACTAGATAAACAACTAGATTACAGACAGTAAACAGTGATGATACTAGATAAACAACTAGATTATAGACAGTAAACAGTGATGATACTAGATAAACAACTAGATTACAGACAGTAAACAGTGATGATACTAGATAAACAACTAGACTTACAGACAGTAAACAGTGATGATACTAGATAAACAACTACAGACAGTAAACAGTGATGATACTAGATAAACAACTAGATTACAGACAGTAAACAGTGATGATACTAGATAAACAACTAGATTACAGACAGTAAACAGTGATGATACTAGATAAACAACTAGATTACAGACAGTAAACAGTGATGATACTAGATAAACAACTAGATTACAGACAGTAAACAGTGATGATACTAGATAAACAACTAGACTACAGACAGTAAACAGTGATGATACTAGATAAACAACTACAGACAGTAAACAGTGATGATACTAGATAAAACAACTAGATTACAGACAGTAAACAGTGATGATACTAGATAAACAACTAGATTATAGACAGTAAACAGTGATGATACTAGATAAACAACTAGATTACAGACAGTAAACAGTGATGATACTAGATAAACAACTAGACTACAGACAGTAAACAGTGATGATACTAGATAAACAACTACAGACAGTAATCAGTGATGATACTAGTTAAACAACTAGATTACTGACAGTAAACAGTGATGATACTAGATAAACAACTAGATTATAGACAGTAAACAGTGATGATACTAGATAAACAACTAGATTACAGACAGTAAACAGTGATGATACTAGATAAACAACTAGACTACAGACAGTAAACAGTGATGATACTAGATAAACAACTAGATTACAGACAGTAAACAGTGATGATACTAGATAAACAACTACAGACAGTAAACAGTGATGATACTAGATAAACAACTAGATTACAGACAGTAAACAGTGATGATACTAGATAAACAACTAGACTACAGACAGTAAACAGTGATGATACTAGATAAACAACTAGATTACAGACAGTAAACAGTGATGATACTAGATAAACAACTAGATTACAGACAGTAAACAGTGATGATACTAGATAAACAACTAGATTACAGACAGTAAACAGTGATGATACTAGTTAAACAACTAGATTACAGACAGTAAACAGTGATGATACTAGATAAACAACTAGATTACAGACAGTAAACAGTGATGATACTAGATAAACAACTAGATTACAGACAGTAAACAGTGATGATACTAGATAAACAACTAGATTACAGACAGTAAACAGTGATGATACTAGATAAACAACTAGATTACAGACAGTAAACAGTGATGATACTAGATAAACAACTAGATTACAGACAGTAAACAGTGATGATACTAGATAGACAACTACAGACAGTAAACAGTGATGATACTAGATAAACAACTACAGACAGTAAACGGTGATGATACTAGATAAACAACTAGATTACAGACAGTAAACGGTGATGATACTAGATGAGCAACTACAGACAGTAAACAGTGATGATACTAGATAAACAACTAGATTACTGACAGTAAACAGTGATGATACTAGATAAACAACTAGATTATAGACGGTAAACAGTGATGATACTAGATAAACAACTGATTACAGACAGTAAACAGTGATGATACTAGATAAACAACTAGACTACAGACGGTAAACGGTGATGATACTAAAGTACAGACAGTAAACGGTGATGATGCTAGATAAACAGCTAGACTACAGACAGTAAACAGTGATGATACTAGATAAACAACTAGACAGTAAACAGTGATGATACTAGTTAAACAACTAGATTACAGACAGTAAACAGTGATGATACTAGATAAACAACTAGACTACAGACAGTAAACAGTGATGATACTAGATAAACAACTACAGACAGTAAACAGTGATGATACTAGATAAACAACTAGATTACAGACAGTAAACAGTGATGATACTAGATAGACAACTACAGACAGTAAACAGTCATGATACTAGTTAAACAACTAGATTACTGACAGTAAACAGTGATGATACTAGATAAACAACTAGATTATAGACAGTAAACAGTGATGATACTAGATAAACAACTAGACTACAGACAGTAAACAGTGATGATAATAGATAAACAACTACAGACAGTAAACAGTGATGATACTAGATAAACAACTAGATTACAGACAGTAAACATTTATGATACTAGATAAACAACTAGATTATAGACAGTAAACAGTGATGATACTAGATTAACAACTAGATCACAGACAGTAAACAGTGATGATACTAGATAAACAACTAGATTATAGACAGTAAACAGTGATGATACTAGATTAACAACTAGATTACAGACAGTAAACAGTGATTATACTAGATAAACAACTGAATTACAGACAGTAAACGGTGATGATACTAGATAGACAACTACAGACGGTAAACGGTGATGATACTAGAATAAACAACTAGACTACAGACAGTAAACAGTGATGATACTAGATAAACAACTAGACTACAGACAGTAAACAGTGATGATACTAGATAAACAACTACAGACAGTAATCAGTGATGATACTAGTTAAACAACTAGATTACTGACAGTAAACAGTGATGATACTAGATAAACAACTAGATTATAGACAGTAAACAGTGATGATACTAGATAAACAACTAGATTACAGACAGTAAACAGTGATGATACTAGATAAACAACTAGACTACAGACAGTAAACAGTGATGATACTAGATAAACAACTAGACTACAGAAAGTAAACAGTGATGATACTAGATAGACAACTACAGACAGTAAACAGTGATGATACTAGTTAAACAACTAGATTACTGACATTAAACAGTGATAATACTAGATAAACAACTAGATTATAGACAGTAAACAGTGATGATACTAGTTAAACAACTAGATTACAGACAGTAAACAGTGATGATACTAGATAAACAACTAGACTACAGACAGTAAACAGTGATGATACTAGATAAACAACACAGACAGTAAACAGTGATGATACTAGATAAACAACTAGATTACAGACAGTAAACAGTGATGATACTAGATAGACAACTACAGACAGTAAACAGTGATGATACTAGTTAAACAACTAGATTACTGACAGTAAACAGTGATGATACTAGATAAACAACTAGATTATAGACAGTAAACAGTGATGATACTAGATAAACAACTAGACTACAGACAGTAAACAGTGATGATACTAGATAAACAACTACAGACAGTAAACAGTGATGATACTAGATAAACAACTAGATTACAGACAGTAAACAGTGATGATACTAGATAAACAACTAGATTATAGACAGTAAACAGTGATGATACTAGATAAACAACTAGATTACAGACAGTAAACAGTGATGATACTAGATAAACAACTAGATTACAGACAGTAAACAGTGATGATACTAGATAAACAACTACAGACAGTAAACAGTGATGATACTAGATAAACAACTAGACTACAGACAGTAAACAGTGATTATACTAGATAAACAACTACAGACAGTAATCAGTGATGATACTAGTTAAACAACTAGATTACTGACAGTAAACAGTGATGATACTAGATAAACAACTAGATTATAGACAGTAAACAGTGATGATACTAGATAAACAACTAGATTACAGACAGTAAACAGTGATGATACTAGATAAACAACTAGACTACAGACAGTAAACAGTGATGATACTAGATAAACAACTAGACTACAGACAGTAAACAGTGATTATACTAGATAAACAACTAGATTACAGACAGTAAACAGTGATGATACTAGATAAACAACTACAGACAGTAAACAGTGATGATACTAGATAAACAACTAGACTACAGAAAGTAAACAGTGATGATACTAGATAGACAACTACAGACAGTAAACAGTGATGATACTAGATAAACAACTACAGACAGTAAACAGTGATGATACTAGATAAACAACTAGATTACAGACAGTAAACAGTGATGATACTAGATAGACAACTACAGACAGTAAACAGTGATGATACTAGTTAAACAACTAGATTACTGACAGTAAACAGTGATGATACTAGATAA
The DNA here is from genome assembly GCA_030435695.1 of Brachymystax lenok tsinlingensis. Classification (NCBI taxonomy): domain Eukaryota; kingdom Metazoa; phylum Chordata; class Actinopteri; order Salmoniformes; family Salmonidae; genus Brachymystax; species Brachymystax lenok. The sequence goes on from CM059788.1 coordinate 44,162,879, forward strand.
ACAACTAGATTACAGACAGTAAACAGTGATGATACTAGATAAACAACTAGATTACAGACAGTAAACAGTGATGATACTAGATAAACAACTAGATTACAGACAGTAAACAGGTAATGACTAGATAAACAACTACAGACTGGTAAACAGTGATGATACTAGATAAACAACTAGATTACAGACAGTAAACAGTGATAATACTAGATAAACAACTAGATTACAGACAGTAAACAGTGATAATACTAGATAAACAACTACAGACAGTAAACAGTGATGATACTAGATAAACAACTAGATTACAGACAGTAAACAGTGATGATACTAGATAAACAACTAGATTACTGACAGTAAACAGTGATGATACTAGATAAACAACTAGATTATGACAGTAAACAGTGATGATACTAGATAAACAACTAGATATTACAGACAGTAAACAGTGATGATACTAGATAAACAACTAGATTACAGACAGTAAACAGTGATGATACTAGATAAACAACTACAGACAGTAAACAGTGATGATACTAGATAAACAACTAGATTACAGACAGTAAACAGTGATGATACTAGATAGACAACTACAGACAGTAAACAGTCATGATACTAGTTAAACAACTAGATTACTGACAGTAAACAGTGATGATACTAGATAAACAACTAGATTATAGACAGTAAACAGTGATGATACTAGATAAACAACTAGACTACAGACAGTAAACAGTGATGATAATAGATAAACAACTACAGACAGTAAACAGTGATGATACTAGATAAACAACTAGATTACAGACAGTAAACAGTGATGATACTAGATAAACAACTAGATTATAGACAGTAAACAGTGATGATACTAGATTAAACAACTAGATTACAGACAGTAAACAGTGATGATACTAGATAAACAACTAGACTACAGACAGTAAACAGTGATGATACTAGATAAACAACTACAGACAGTAAACAGTGATGATACTAGATAAACAACTAGATTACAGACAGTAAACAGTGATGATACTAGATAAACAACTAGATTATAGACAGTAAACAGTGATGATACTAGATAAACAACTAGATTACAGACAGTAAACAGTGATGATACTAGATAAACAACTAGACTACAGACAGTAAACAGTGATGATACTAGATAAACAACTAGATTACAGACAGTAAACAGTGATGATACTAGATAAACAACTGACTACAGACAGTAAACAGTGATGATACTAGATAAACAACACAGACAGTAAACAGTGATGATACTAGTTAAACAACTAGATTACTGACAGTAAACAGTGATGATACTAGATAAACAACTAGATTATAGACAGTAAACAGTGATGATACTAGATAAACAACTAGATTACAGACAGTAAACAGTGATGATACTAGATAAACAACTAGACTACAGACAGTAAACAGTGATTATACTAGATAAACAACTAGATTACAGACAGTAAACAGTGATGATACTAGATAGACAACTACAGACAGTAAACAGTGATGATACTAGATAAACAACTACAGACAGTAAACAGTGATGATACTAGATAAACAACTAGATTACAGACAGTAAACAGTGATGATACTAGATAAACAACTAGATTACAGACAGTAAACAGTGATGATACTAGATAAACAACTAGATTACAGACAGTAAACAGTGATAATACTAGATAAACAACTAGATTACAGACAGTAAACAGTGATGATACTAGTTAAACAACTAGATTACAGACAGTAAACAGTGATGATACTAGATAAACAACTAGATTACAGACAGTAAACAGTGATAATACTAGATAAACAACTAGATTACAGACAGTAAACAGTGATAATACTAGATAAACAACTACAGACAGTAAACAGTGATGATACTAGATAAACAACTAGATTACAGACAGTAAACAGTGATGATACTAGATAAACAACTAGATTACAGACAGTAAACAGTGATAATACTAGATAGACAACTACAGACAGTAAACAGTGATGATACTAGATAAACAACTAGATTACAGACAGTAAACAGTGATGATACTAGATAAACAACTACAGACAGTAAGCAGTGATGATACTAGTTAAACAACTAGATTACAGACAGTAAACAGTGATGATACTAGATAAACAACTACAGACAGTAAGCAGTGATGATACTAGTTAAACAACTAGATTACTGACAGTAAACAGTGATGATACTAGATAAACAACTAGATTATAGACAGTAAACAGTGATGATACTAGATAAACAACTAGATTACAGACAGTAAACAGTGATGATACTAGATAAACAACTAGACTACAGACGGTAAACAGTGATGATACTAGATAAACAACTAGACTACAGACAGTAAACAGTGATGATACTAGATAAACAACTAGATTACAGACAGTAAACAGTGATGATACTAGATAGACAACTACAGACAGTAAACAGTGATGATACTAGTTAAACAACTAGATTACTGACAGTAAACAGTGATGATACTAGATAAACAACTAGATTATAGACAGTAAACAGTGATGATACTAGATAAACAACTAGACTACAGACAGTAAACAGTGATGATACTAGATAAACAACTACAGACAGTAAACAGTGATGATACTAGATAAACAACTAGATTACAGACAGTAAACAGTGATGATACTAGATAAACAACTAGATTATAGACAGTAAACAGTGATGATACTAGATTAACAACTAGATTACAGACAGTAAACAGTGATGATACTAGATAAACAACTAGACTACAGACAGTAAACAGTGATTATACTAGATAAACAACTACAGACAGTAATCAGTGATGATACTAGTTAAACAACTAGATTACTGACAGTAAACAGTGATGATACTAGATAAACAACTAGATTATAGACAGTAAACAGTGATGATACTAGATAAACAACTAGATTACAGACAGTAAACAGTGATGATACTAGATAAACAACTAGACTACAGACAGTAAACAGTGATGATACTAGATAAACAACTAGACTACAGACAGTAAACAGTGATGATACTAGATAAACAACTAGATTACAGACAGTAAACAGTGATGATACTAGATAAACAACTACAGACAGTAAACAGTGATGATACTAGATAAACAACTGAACTACAGACAGTAAACAGTGATGATACTAGATAAACAACTAGACTACAGACAGTAAACAGTGATGATACTAGATAAACAACTACAGACAGTAAACAGTGATGATACTAGATAAACAACTAGATTACAGACAGTAAACAGTGATGATACTAGATAAACAACTAGATTACAGACAGTAAACAGTGATGATACTAGATAAACAACTAGATTACAGACAGTAAACAGTGATGATACTAGATAAACAACTAGATTACAGACAGTAAACAGTGATGATACTAGATAAACAACTACAGACAGTAAACAGTGATGATACTAGATAAACAACTAGATTACAGACAGTAAACAGTGATGATACTAGATAAACAACTAGATTATAGACAGTAAACAGTGATGATACTAGATTAACAACTAGATTACAGACAGTAAACAGTGATGATACTAGATAAAACAACTAGACTACAGACAGTAAACAGTGATTATACTAGATAAACAACTACAGACAGTAATCAGTGATGATACTAGTTAAACAACTAGATTACTGACAGTAAACAGTGATGATACTAGATAAACAACTAGATTATAGACAGTAAACAGTGATGATACTAGATAAACAACTAGATTACAGACAGTAAACAGTGATGATACTAGATAAACAACTAGACTACAGACAGTAAACAGTGATGATACTAGATAAACAACTAGACTACAGACAGTAAACAGTGATGATACTAGATAAACAACTACAGACAGTAAACAGTGATGATACTAGATAAACAACTACAGACAGTAAACAGTGATGATACTAGATAAACAACTAGACTACAGAAAGTAAACAGTGATGATACTAGATAGACAACTACAGACAGTAAACAATGATGATACTAGATAAACAACTACAGACAGTAAATAAACAGTGATGATACTAGATAAACAACTGATTACAGACAGTAAACAGTGATGATACTAGATAGACAACTACAGACAGTAAACAGTGATGATACTAGTTAAACAACTAGACACTGACAGTAAACAGTGATAATACTAGATAAACAACTAGATTACAGACAGTAAACAGTGATGATACTAGTTAAACAACTAGATTACAGACAGTAAACAGTGATGATACTAGTTAAAACAACTAGATTACAGACAGTAAACAGTGATGATACTAGATAAACAACTACAGACAGTAAACAGTGATGATACTAGATAAACAACTAGATTACAGACAGTAAACAGTGATGATACTAGATAAACAACTAGATTACAGACAGTAAACAGTGATGATACTAGATAAACAACTAGATTACAGACAGTAAACAGTGATGATACTAGATAAACAACTAGATTACAGACAGTAAACCAGATGATACTAGATAAACAACTAGATTACAGACAGTAAACAGTGATGATACTAGATAAACAACTAGACTACAGACAGTAAACAGTGATGATACTAGTTAAACAACTAGATTACTGACAGTAAACAGTGATGATACTAGATAAACAACTAGATTATATAGACAGTAAACGGTAAGCAGTGATGATACTAGATAAACAACTAGATTACAGACAGTAAACAGTGATGATACTAGATAAACAACTACAGACAGTAAACAGTGATGATACTAGATAAAACAACTAGATTACAGACAGTAAACAGTGATGATACTAGATAGACAAGCGAGCTACAGACAGTAAAC
>CM059788.1:44167794-44260294 GCA_030435695.1 Brachymystax lenok tsinlingensis
TGATACTAGTTAAAGTTAAATCCTAGATCACTGACAGTAAACAGTGGATTAAGACTACGATAGAGAACAACTGAATTGCAGACGTGATAAACGGTGATGATACTAGTTAAACAAATCTAGATTCACTGAATGATAAAGCAAGAGTGATGATACTAGTTAAACAACTGAATTACGAAGACAGTAAACAGTGATAATACTAGATAAACAACTAATTACAGACAGTAACATGGAGTGATAATACTTTAGATAAGCAACTTACAGACCGGTAAACAGTGATGATACTAGATAAACAACTAGAGATTACAGACGGTAAAGCAGTGATAATAACTAGATAAAAGAACTTTAAGATTACAAGACGAGTAAACTGAGTGATGGTCACTGGATAGACAACTACAGACAGTAAACTTGCGTGATAATACTAGATAAACAACTAGAATTACAAGACGGTGCAAACGAGTGAGATGATACTAGATAGAGCAAATACAGACTGATGTAAAAATAGGTGATGATACTAGTTAAACAACTGGATTACTGACATTAAACGGTGATAATACTAGATAAACAATTGATTATAGACGGTAAACAGTGATGATATAGTTAAGTAACTAGATTACAGACAGTAAACAGTGATGATACTAGATAAACAACTAGACTACAGACAGTAAACAGTGATGATACTAGATAAACGCTACAGACAGTAAACAGTGATGATACTAGATAAACAACTAGATTACAGACGGTAAGCAGTGATGATACTAGATAGACTGGCTTCCGAATGATAAGCAGTCATGATACTAGTTAAACAACTAGATTACTGACGATAAACGGTGATGATACTAAGATAAACAACTGGGTTATGAGGCAGTAGCTTGGTGATGATATAGATAAACAACTAGACTACAGACTGATAAGCAGTGATGATAATAGATAAACAACTACAGGACAGTAAACGGTGATGATACTAGATAAACAACTGCGTTACAGACAGTAAACATTTATGATACTAGATAAACAACTGAATTATGAACAGATAAGCAGTGATGATACTAGATTAGCAACTAGATCACAGACAGTAAACAGTGATGATACTAGATAAACAACTAGATTATAGACGATGCTTAGTGATGATACTAGATTAACAACTGAATTGCAGACAGTAAACGAGTGATTATACTAGATAAACAACTACAGACAGTAATCAGTGATTATACTAGATAAAAAACTACAGACAGTAATCAGTGATGATACTAGTTAAACAACTAGATTACTGACAGTAAACAGTGATGATACTAGATAAAAACAACTACAGTGATGATACTAGATAAAACAACTAGATTACAGACAAGTAAGCATTGATGAGATACTAGATAAAACAACACTAGACTACAGAGACAGTAAACAGTGATGATACTAGATAAACAACTAGACTACAGAAAGTAAACAGTGATGATACTAGATGAACCCAGCCACAGACAGCTAGGAACGGTGATGATACTAGTTAAACAACTAGATTACTGACATTAAACAGTATATACTAGATAAACAACTAGATTATAGACAGTAAACAGTGATGATACTAGTTAAACAACTAGATTACAGACAGTAAACAGTGATGATACTAGATAAACAACTAGACTACAGACAGTAAAGCAGTGATGATACTAGATAAACAACTACAGACAGTAAACAGTGATGATACTAGATAAACAACTGAATTGCAGCGATAGTAAACAGTGATGATTACTGAGATAGACAACTGACAGACAGTAAACAGTCATGATACTAGTTAAACAACTTAGATTACTGACAGTAAACAGTGATGATACTAGAAAACAACTGAATTATAGAGCAGTAAAATTTGATGGATGGCTTAGAGGGAACAATCTGTCTAGACTGCAGACAGTAAGCAGTGATGATAATGAATAAACAACTACAGACAGAATACAGTGATGATACTTTAGATAAAATGAAATTAGATTTACAGACAGTAAAACCAGTGATGATACTAGATAAAAACAAACTAGATTATAGACAGTAAAAACAGTGATGGATACTGTTAGGGATAAACAACTGAATTATAGACGGTAAACAGTGAGTGATACTAGATTACAGACAGTAAACAGTGATGATACTAGATAAACAACTAGACTACAGACAGTAAACAGTGATGATAATAGATAAACAACTACAGACAGTAATCAGTGATGATACTAGTTAAACAACTAGATTACTGACAGTAAGCAGTGATGATACTAGATAAACAACTAGATTATAGACAGTGTAAACAGTGATGATACTAGATAAACAACTAGACTACAGACAGTAAACAGTGATGATACTAGATAAACAACTAGACTACAACACCCAGTAAACAGTGATGATACTAGATAAACAACTAGACTACAGACAGTAAACAGTATACTAGATAAACAACTACAGACAGTAAACAGTGATGATACTAGATAAACAACTACAGACAGTAAACAGTGATGATACTAGATAAACAACTAGACTACAGACAGTAAACAGTGATGATACTAGATAGACAACTACAGACAGTAAACAATGATGATACTAGATAAACAACTAGATTACAGACAGTAAACGGTGATGATACTAGATAAACAACTAGATTACAGACAGTAAACAGTGATGATACTAGTTAAACACTAGATATTTACAGTATGTACTAGATAAACAACTAGATTACAGACAGTAAACAGTGATGATACTAGATAAACAACTGAATTACAGACAGTAAACAGTGATGATACTAGATAAACAACTACAGACGGTAAACAGTGATGATACTAGATAAACAACTAGATTACAGACGGTAAACAGTGATAATACTAGATAAACAACTACAGACAGTAAACAGTGATGATACTAGATAAGCAACTACAGACAGTAAACAGTGATAATACTAGATAAACAACTAGATTACAGACAGTAAACAGTGATGATACTAGATGAGACAACTACAGACAGTAAAACAGTGATGATACTAGTTAAACAACTAGATTACTTAAACAGTGATGATACTAGGACATTAAACAGTGATGATACTAGTTAAACAGATTACAGACAGTAAACAGTGATGATACTAGATAAACAACTAGACTACAGACAGTAAACAGTGATGATACTAGATAAACAACTACAGACAGTAAACAGTGATGATACTAGATAAACAACTAGATTACAGACAGTAAACAGTGATGATACTAGATAGACAACTACAGACAGTAAACAGTCATGATACTAGTTAAACAACTAGATTACTGACAGTAAACAGTGATGATACTAGATAAACAACTAGATTATAGACAGTAAACAGTGATGATACTAGATAAACAACTAGACTACAGACAGTAAACAGTGATGATACTAGATAAACAACTAGATTACAGACAGTAAACAGTGATGATACTAGATAAACAACTAGATTATAGACAGTAAACAGTGATGATACTAGATAAACAACTAGATTATAGACAGTAAACAGTGATGATACTAGATTAACAACTAGATTACAGACAGTAAACAGTGATGATACTAGGATAAACAACTAGACTACAGACAGTAAACAGTGATTATACTAGATAAACAACTACAGACAGTAATCAGTGATGATACTAGTTAAACAACTAGATTACTGACAGTAAACAGTGATGATACTAGATAAACAACTAGATTATAGACAGTAAACAGTGATGATACTAGATAAACAACTAGATTACAGACGGTAAACAGTGATGATACTAGATAAACAACTAGACTACAGACAGTAAACAGTGATTATACTAGATAAACAACTAGATTACAGACAGTAAACAGTGATGATACTAGATAGACAACTACAGACAGTAAACAGTGATGATACTAGATAAACAACTACAGACAGTAAACAGTGATGATACTAGATAAACAACTAGACTACAGAAAGTAAACAGTGATGATACTAGATAAACAACTAGATTACAGACAGTAAACAGTGATGATACTAGATAAACAACTACAGACAGTAAACAGTGATGATACTAGATAAACAACTACAGACAGTAAACAGTGATGATACTAGATAAACAACTAGATTACAGACAGTAAACAGTGATGATACTAGATAGACAACTACAGACAGTAAACAGTGATAATACTAGATAAACAACTAGATTAAACAACTAGATTAGACAGTAAACAGTGATGATACTAGTTAAACAACTGAGATTACAGACAGTAAACAGTGATGATACTAGTTAAACAACTAGATTACAGACAGTAAACAGTGATACTAATACTAGATAAACAACTAGATTACAGACAGTAAACAGTGATAATACTAGATAAACAACTACAGACAGTAAACAGTGATGATACTAGATAAACAACTAGATTACAGACAGTAAACAGTGATAATACTAGATAAACAACTAGATTACAGACAGTAAACAGTGATAATACTTAGATAGACAACTTTACAGACAGTAAACAGTGATAATACTAGATAAACAACTAGATTACAGACAGTAAACAGTGATGATACTAGATAGACAACTACAGACAGTAAACAGTGATGATACTAGTTAAACAACTAGATTACTGACATTAAACAGTGATAATACTAGATAAACAACTAGATTATAGACAGTAAGCAGTGATGATACTAGTTAAACAACTAGATTACAGACAGTAAACAGTGATGATACTAGATAAACAACTAGACTACAGACAGTAAACAGTGATGATACTAGATAAACAACTACAGACAGTAAACAGTGATGATACTAGATAAACAACTAGATTACAGACAGTAAACAGTGATGATACTAGAATAGACAACTACAGACAGTAAACAGTGATGATACTAGTTAAACAACTAGATTACTGACAGTAAACAGTGATGATACTAGATAAACAACTAGACTACAGACAGTAAACAGTGATGATACTAGATAAACAACTAGATTACAGACAGTAAACAGTGATGATACTAGATAAACAACTAGATTACAGACAGTAAACATTGATGATACTAGATAAACAACTAGATTATAGACAGTAAACAGTGATGATACTAGATTAAACAACTAGATTACAGACAGTAAACAGTGATGATACTAGATAAACAACTAGATTATAGACAGTAAACAGTGATGATACTAGATTAACAACTAGATTACAGACAGTAAACAGTGATTATACTAGATAAACAACTACAGACAGTAATCAGTGATTATACTAGATAAACAACTACAGACGGTAATCGGTGATGATACTAGATAAACAACTAGATTACTGACAGTAAACAGTGATGATACTAGATAAACAACTAGATTATAGACAGTAAACAGTGATGATACTAGATAAACAACTAGATTACAGACAGTAAACAGTGATGATACTAGATAAACAACTAGACTACAGACAGTAAACAGTGATGATACTAGATAAACAACTAGACTACAGAAAATAAACAGTGATGATACTAGATAGACAACTACAGACAGTAAACAGTGATGATACTAGATAAACAACTACAGACAGTAAACTTAGTGATGATACTAGATAAACAACTAGATTACAGACAGTAAACAGTGATGATACTAGATAAACAACTAGATTACAGACAGTAAACAGTGATGATACTAGATAAACAACTAGATTACTGACAGTAAACAGTGATGATACTAGATAAACAACTAACTACAGACAGTAAACAGTGATGATACTAGTTAAACAACTAGATTACAGACAGTAAACAGTGATGATACTAGATAAACAACTAGATTACAGACAGTAAACAGTGATGATACTAGATAAACAACTAGATTGCAGACAGTAAACAGTGATAATACTAGATAAACAACTACAGACAGTAAACAGTGATGATACTAGATAAACAACTAGATTACAGACAGTAAACAGTGATAATACTAGATAAACAACTAGATTACAGACGGTAAACAGTGATAATACTAGATAAACAACTACAGACAGTAAACGTGATAATACTAGATAAACAACTAGATTACAGACAGTAAACAGTGATGATACTAGAATGACAACAACTACAGACAGTAATCAGTGATGATACTAGTTAAACAACTAGATTACTGACGGTAAACAGTGATGATACTAGATAAACAACTAGATTATAGACAGTAAACAGTGATGATACTAGATAAACAACTAGATTACAGACAGTAAACAGTGATGATACTAGATAAACAACTAGACTACAGACAGTAAACAGTGATGATACTAGATAAACAACTAGACTACAGACAGTAAACAGTGATGATACTAGATAGACAACTACAGACAGTAAACAGTGATGATACTAGATAAACAACTACAGACAGTAAACAGTGATGATACTAGATAAACAACTAGACTACAGAAAGTAAACAGTGATGATACTAGATAGACAACTACAGACAGTAAACAATGATGATACTAGATAAACAACTAGATTACAGACAGTAAACAGTGATGATACTAGATAAACAACTAGATTACAGACAGTAAACAGTGATGATACTAGATAAACAACTAGATTACAGACAGTAAACAGTGATGATACTAGTTAAACAACTGAATTACAGACGGTAAACAGTGATAATACTAGATAAACAACTAGATTACAGACAGTAAACAGTGATGATACTAGTTAAACAACTAGATTACAGACAGTAAACAGTGATGATACTAGTTAAACAACTGAATTACAGACAGTAAACAGTGATAATACTAGATAAACAACTAGATTACAGACAGTAAACAGTGATAATACTAGATAAACAACTACAGACAGTAAACAGTGATGATACTAGAATAAACAACTAGATTACAGACAGTAAACAGTGATAATACTAGATAAACAACTAGATTACAGACGGTAAACAGTGATAATACTAGATAAACAACTGAATTAGACAGTAAACAGTGATAATACTAGATAAACAACTAGATTACAGACAGTAAACAGTGATGATACTAGATAGACAACTACAGACAGTAAACAGTGATGATACTAGTTAAACAACTAGATTACTGACATTAAACAGTGATAATACTAGATAAACAACTAGATTATAGACAGTAAACAGTGATGATACTAGTTAAACAACTAGATTACAGACAGTAAACAGTGATGATACTAGATAAACAACTAGACTACAGACAGTAAACAGTGATGATACTAGATAAACAACTACAGACAGTAAACAGTGATGATACTAGATAAACAACTAGATTACAGACAGTAAACAGTGATGATACTAGATAGACAACTACAGACAGTAAGAACAGTCATGATACTAGTTAAACAACTAGATTACTGACAGTAAACAGTGATGATACTAGATAAACAACTAGATTATAGACAGTAAACAGTGATGATACTAGATAAACAACTAGACTACAGACAGTAAACAGTGATGATAATAGATAAACAACTACAGACAGTAAACAGTGATGATACTAGATAAACAACTAGATTACAGACAGTAAACATTTATGATACTAGATAAACAACTAGATTATAGACAGTAAACAGTGATGATACTAGATTAACAACTAGATCACAGACAGTAAACAGTGATGATACTAGATAAACAACTAGATTATAGACAGTAAACAGTGATGATACTAGATTAACAACTAGATTACAGACAGTAAACAGTGATTATACTAGATAAACAACTACAGACAGTAATCAGTGATTATACTAGATAAACAACTACAGACAGTAATCAGTGATGATACTAGTTAAACAACTAGATTACTGACAGTAAACAGTGATGATACTAGATAAACAACTAGATTATAGACAGTAAACAGTGATGATACTAGATAAACAACTAGATTACAGACAGTAAACAGTGATGATACTAGATAAACAACTAGACTACAGACAGTAAACAGTGATGATACTAGATAAACAACTAGACTACAGAAAATAAGCAGTGATGATACTAGATAGACAACTGGGTCACTGACGGAGTGGGAAACTAAATGAATGACTAGATAACAAACTATAGACAGTAAAGCGGTGATGATACTAGATAAACAACTACAGACAGTAAACAGTGATGATACTAGATAAACAACTAGATTACAGACAGTAAACAGTGATGATACTAGATGAGACTGAACTACAGACAGTAAACAGTGATGATACTAGTTAAACAACTACATTGATGACAGTAAACAGTGATAATACTAGATAAACAACTAGATTACAGACGAGTAAGCAGTGATGATACTAGTTAAACAACTAGATTACAGACAGTAAACAGTGATGATACTAGTTAAACAACTGAATTACAGACAGTAAACAGTGATAATACTAGATAAACAACTAGATTACAGACAGTAAGCAGTGATAATACTAGATAAACAACTACAGACAGTAAACAGTGATGATACTAGATAAACAACTGAATTACAGACGGTAAACAGTGATAATACTAGATAAACAACTAGATTACAGACAGTAAACAGTGATAATACTAGATAGACAACTACAGACAGTAAACAGTGATGATACTAGATAAACAACTAGATTACAGACAGTAAACAGTGATGATACTAGATAGACAACTACAGACAGTAAACAGTGATGATACTAGTTAAACAACTAGATTACTGACATTAAACAGTGATAATACTAGATAAACAACTAGATTATAGACAGTAAACAGTGATGATACTAGTTAAACAACTGAATTACAGACAGTAAACAGTGATGATACTAGATAAACAACTAGACTTAAGACAGTAAACAGTGATGATACTAGATAAACAACTACAGACAGTAAACAGTGATGATACTAGATAAACAACTAGATTACAGACAGTAAACAGTGATGATACTAGATAGACAACTACAGACAGTAAACAGTCATGATACTAGTTAAACAACTAGATTACTGACAGTAAACAGTGATGATACTAGATAAACAACTAGATTATAGACAGTAAACAGTGATGATACTAGATAAACAACTAGACTACAGACAGTAAACAGTGATGATAATAGATAAACAACTACAGACAGTAAACAGTGATGATACTAGATAAACAACTAGATTACAGACAGTAAACAGTGATGATACTAGATAAACAACTAGATTATAGACAGTAAACAGTGATGATACTAGATTAACAACTAGATTACAGACAGTAAACAGTGATGATACTAGATAAACAACTAGACTACAGACAGTAAACAGTGATAATACTAGAAAGTAAAACAACTAGATAGACAACTACAGACAGTAAACAGTGATGATACTAGTTAAACAACTAGATTACAGACAGTAAACAGTGATGATACTAGATAAACAACTAGATTATAGACAGTAAACAGTGATGATACTAGTTAAACAACTAGATTACAGACAGTAAACAGTGATGATACTAGACTAATAAATTGATGATACTAGATAAACAACTACAGACAGTAAACAGTGATGATACTAGATAAACAACTAGATTACAGACAGTAAACAGTGATGATACTAGATAGACAACTACAGACAGTAAACAGTCATGATACTAGTTAAACAACTAGATTACTGAAAGTAAACAGTGATGATACTAGATAAACAACTAGATTATAGACAGTAAACAGTGATGATACTAGATAAACAACTAGACTACAGACAGTAAACAGTGATGATAATAGATAAACAACTACAGACAGTAAACAGTGATGATACTAGATAAACAACTAGATTACAGACAGTAAACAGTGATGATACTAGATAAACAACTAGATTATAGACAGTAAACAGTGATGATACTAGATTAACAACTAGATTACAGACAGTAAACAGTGATGATACTAGATAAACAACTAGACTACAGACAGTAAACAGTGATTATACTAGATAAACAACTACAGACAGACAGTAATCAGTGATGATACTAGTCAAAAACAACTAGATTACTGACAGTAAACAGTGATGATACTAGATAAACAACTAGATTATAGACAGTAAACAGTGATGATACTAGATAAACAACTAGATTACAGACAGTAAACAGTGATGATACTAGATAAACAACTAGACTACAGACAGTAAACAGTGATGATACTAGATAAACAACTAGACTACAGACAGTAAACAGTGATGATACTAGATAGACAACTACAGACAGTAAACAGTGATGATACTAGATAAACAACTACAGACAGTAAACAGTGATGATACTAGATAAACAACTAGACTACAGAAAGTAAACAGTGATGATACTAGATAGACAACTACAGACAGTAAACAGTGATGATACTAGTTAAACAACTAGATCACTGACAGTAAACAGTGATAATACTAGATAAACAACTAGATTACAGACAGTAAACAGTGATGATACTAGTTAAACAACTAGATTACAGACAGTAAACAGTGATGATACTAGTTAAACAACTAGATTACAGACAGTAAACAGTGATAATACTAGATAAACAACTAGATTACAGACAGTAAACAGTGATAATACTAGATAAACAACTACAGACAGTAAACAGTGATGATACTAGATAAACAACTAGATTACAGACAGTAAACAGTGATAATACTAGATAAACAACTAGATTACAGACAGTAAACAGTGATAATACTAGATAGACAACTACAGACAGACAGTAAGCCAGTGATAATACTAGATAAACAACTAGATTACAGACAGTAAACAGTGATGATACTAGATAGACAACTACAGACAGTAAACAGTGATGATACTAGTTAAACAACTAGATTACTGACATTAAACAGTGATAATACTAGATAAACAACTAGATTATAGACAGTAAACAGTGATGATACTAGTTAAACAACTAGATTACAGACAGTAAACAGTGATGATACTAGATAAACAACTAGACTACAGACAGTAAACAGTGATGATACTAGATAAACAACTACAGACAGTAAACAGTGATGATACTAGATAAACAACTAGATTACAGACAGTAAACAGTGATGATACTAGATAGACAACTACAGACAGTAAACAGTCATGATACTAGTTAAACAACTAGATTACTGACAGTAAACAGTGATGATACTAGATAAACAACTAGATTATAGACAGTAAACAGTGATGATACTAGATAAACAACTAGACTACAGACAGTAAACAGTGATGATAATAGATAAACAACTACAGACAGTAAACAGTGATGATACTAGATAAACAACTAGATTACAGACAGTAAACATTTATGATACTAGATAAACAACTAGATTATAGACAGTAAACAGTGATGATACTAGATTAACAACTAGATCACAGACAGTAAACAGTGATGATACTAGATAAACAACTAGATTATAGACAGTAAACAGTGATGATACTAGATTAACAACTAGATTACAGACAGTAAACAGTGATTATACTAGATAAACAACTACAGACAGTAATCAGTGATTATACTAGATAAACAACTACAGACAGTAATCAGTGATGATACTAGTTAAACAACTAGATTACTGACAGACAGTAAACAGTGATGATACTAGATAAAACAACTAGATTATAGACAGTAAACAGTGATGATACTAGATAAACAACTGAATTACAGACAGTAAACAGTGATGATACTAGATAAACAACTAGACTACAGACAGTAAACAGTGATGATACTAGATAAACAACTAGACTACAGAAAGTAAACAGTGATGATACTAGATAGACAACTACAGACAGTAAACAGTGATGATACTAGTTAAACAACTAGATTACTGACATTAAACAGTGATAATACTAGATAAACAACTAGATTATAGACAGTAAACAGTGATGATACTAGTTAAACAACTAGATTACAGACAGTAAACAGTGATGATACTAGATAAACAACTAGACTACAGACAGTAAACAGTGATGATACTAGATAAACAACTACAGACAGTAAACAGTGATGATACTAGATAAACAACTAGATTACAGACAGTAAACAGTGATGATACTAGATAGACAACTACAGACAGTAAACAGTCATGATACTAGTTAAACAACTAGATTACTGACAGTAAACAGTGATGATACTAGAAAAACAACTAGATTATAGACAGTAAACAGTGATGATACTAGATAAACAACTAGACTACAGACAGTAAACAGTGATGATAATAGATAAACAACTACAGACAGTAAACAGTGATGATACTAGATAAACAACTAGATTACAGACAGTAAACAGTGATGATACTAGATAAACAACTAGATTATAGACAGTAAACAGTGATGATACTAGATAAACAACTAGATTATAGACAGTAAACAGTGATGATACTAGATATTAACAACTAGATTACAGACAGTAAACAGTGATGATACTAGATAAACAACTAGACTACAGACAGTAAACAGTGATTATACTAGATAAACAACTACAGACAGTAATCAGTGATGATACTAGTTAAACAACTAGATTACTGACAGTAAACAGTGATGATACTAGATAAACAACTAGATTATAGACAGTAAACAGTGATGATACTAGATAAACAACTAGATTACAGACAGTAAACAGTGATGATACTAGATAAACAACTAGACTACAGACAGTAAACAGTGATGATACTAGATAAACAACTAGACTACAGACAGTAAACAGTGATGATACTAGATAGACAACTACAGACAGTAAACAGTGATGATACTAGATAAACAACTACAGACAGTAAACAGTGATGATACTAGATAAACAACTAGACTACAGAAAGTAAACAGTGATGATACTAGATAGACAACTACAGACAGTAAACAATGATGATACTAGATAAACAACTACAGACAGTAAACAGTGATGATACTAGATAAACAACTAGATTACAGACAGTAAACAGTGATGATACTAGATTAACAACTAGATTACAGACAGTAAACAGTGATGATACTAGATAAACAACTAGACTACAGACAGTAAACAGTGATAATACTAGATAAACAACTAGATTATAGACAGTAAACAGTGATGATACTAGTTAAACAACTAGATTACAGACAGTAAACAGTGATGATACTAGATAAACAACTAGACTTAAGACAGTAAACAGTGATGATACTAGATAAACAACTACAGACAGTAAACAGTGATGATACTAGATAAACAACTAGATTACAGACAGTAAACAGTGATGATACTAGATAGACAACTACAGACAGTAAACAGTCATGATACTAGTTAAACAACTAGATTACTGAAAGTAAACAGTGATGATACTAGATAAACAACTAGATTATAGACAGTAAACAGTGATGATACTAGATAAACAACTAGACTACAGACAGTAAACAGTGATGATAATAGATAAACAACTACAGACAGTAAACAGTGATGATACTAGATAAACAACTAGATTACAGACAGTAAACAGTGATGATACTAGATAAACAACTAGATTATAGACAGTAAACAGTGATGATACTAGATTAACAACTAGATTACAGACAGTAAACAGTGATGATACTAGATAAACAACTAGACTACAGACAGTAAACAGTGATTATACTAGATAAACAACTACAGACAGTAATCAGTGATGATACTAGTCAAAAAACTAGATTACTGACAGTAAACAGTGATGATACTAGATAAACAACTAGATTATAGACAGTAAACAGTGATGATACTAGATAAACAACTAGATTACAGACAGTAAACAGTGATGATACTAGATAAACAACTAGACTACAGACAGTAAACAGTGATGATACTAGATAAACAACTAGACTACAGACAGTAAACAGTGATGATACTAGATAAACAACTAGATTACAGACAGTAAACAGTGATGATACTAGATAAACAACTAGACTACAGACAGTAAACAGTGATGATACTAGATAAACAACTAGACTACAGAACAGTAAACAGTGATGATACTAGATAGACAACTACAGACAGTAAACAGTGATGATACTAGTTAAACAACTAGATCACTGACAGTAAACAGTGATAATACTAGATAAACAACTAGATTACAGACAGTAAACAGTGATGATACTAGTTAAACAACTAGATTACAGACAGTAAACAGTGATGATACTAGTTAAACAACTAGATTACAGACAGTAAACAGTGATAATACTAGATAAACAACTAGATTACAGACAGTAAACAGTGATAATACTAGATAAACAACTACAGACAGTAAACAGTGATGATACTAGATAAACAACTAGATTACAGACAGTAAACAGTGATAATACTAGATAAACAACTAGATTACAGACAGTAAACAGTGATAATACTAGATAGACAACTACAGACAGTAAACCGTGATAATACTAGATAAACAACTAGATTACAGACAGTAAACAGTGATGATACTAGATAGACAACTACAGACAGTAAACAGTGATGATACTAGTTAAACAACTAGATTACTGACATTAAACAGTGATAATACTAGATAAACAACTAGATTATAGACAGTAAACAGTGATGATACTAGTTAAACAACTAGATTACAGACAGTAAACAGTGATGATACTAGATAAACAACTAGACTACAGACAGTAAACAGTGATGATACTAGATAAACAACTACAGACAGTAAACAGTGATGATACTAGATAAACAACTAGATTACAGACAGTAAACAGTGATGATACTAGATAGACAACTACAGACAGTAAACAGTCATGATACTAGTTAAACAACTAGATTACTGACAGTAAACAGTGATGATACTAGATAAACAACTAGATTATAGACAGTAAACAGTGATGATACTAGATAAACAACTAGACTACAGACAGTAAACAGTGATGATAATAGATAAACAACTACAGACAGTAAACAGTGATGATACTAGATAAACAACTAGAATTACAGACAGTAAACATTTATGATACTAGATAAACAACTAGATTATAGACAGTAAACAGTGATGATACTAGATTAACAACTAGATCACAGACAGTAAACAGTGATGATACTAGATAAACAACTAGATTATAGACAGTAAACAGTGATGATACTAGATTAACAACTAGATTACAGACAGTAAACAGTGATTATACTAGATAAACAAACTACAGACAGTAATCAGTGATTATACTAGATAAAAAACTACAGACAGTAATCAGTGATGATACTAGTTAAACAACTAGATTACTGACAGTAAACAGTGATGATACTAGATAAACAACTAGATTATAGACAGTAAACAGTGATGATACTAGATAAACAACTAGATTACAGACAGTAAACAGTGATGATACTAGATAAACAACTAGACTACAGACAGTAAACAGTGATGATACTAGATAAACAACTAGACTACAGAAAGTAAACAGTGATGATACTAGATAGACAACTACAGACAGTAAACAGTGATGATACTAGTTAAACAACTAGATTACTGACATTAAACAGTGATAATACTAGATAAACAACTAGATTATAGACAGTAAACAGTGATGATACTAGTTAAACAACTAGATTACAGACAGTAAACAGTGATGATACTAGATAAACAACTAGACTACAGACAGTAAACAGTGATGATACTAGATAAACAACTACAGACAGTAAACAGTGATGATACTAGATAAACAACTAGATTACAGACAGTAAACAGTGATGATACTAGATGAGACAACTACAGACAGTAAACAGTCATGATACTAGTTAAACAACTAGATTACTGACAGTAAACAGTGATGATACTAGAAAAACAACTAGATTATAGACAGTAAACAGTGATGATACTAGATAAACAACTAGACTACAGACAGTAAACAGTGATGATAATAGATAAACAACTACAGACAGTAAACAGTGATGATACTAGATAAACAACTAGATTACAGACAGTAAACAGTGATGATACTAGATAAACAACTAGATTATAGACAGTAAACAGTGATGATACTAGATAAACAACTAGATTATAGACAGTAAACAGTGATGATACTAGATTAACAACTAGATTACAGACAGTAAACAGTGATGATACTAGATAAACAACTAGACTACAGACAGTAAACAGTGATTATACTAGATAAACAACTACAGACAGTAATCAGTGATGATACTAGTTAAACAACTAGATTACTGACAGTAAACAGTGATGATACTAGATAAACAACTAGATTATAGACAGTAAACAGTGATGATACTAGATAAACAACTAGATTACAGACAGTAAACAGTGATGATACTAGATAAACAACTAGACTACAGACAGTAAACAGTGATGATACTAGATAAACAACTAGACTACAGACAGTAAACAGTGATGATACTAGATAGACAACTAC
Source organism: Brachymystax lenok tsinlingensis (assembly GCA_030435695.1). Lineage (NCBI taxonomy): Eukaryota > Metazoa > Chordata > Actinopteri > Salmoniformes > Salmonidae > Brachymystax > Brachymystax lenok. The sequence continues at coordinate 44,184,085 of CM059788.1, forward strand.
AGACAGTAAACAGTGATGATACTAGATAAACAACTACAGACAGTAAACAGTGATGATACTAGATAAACAACTAGACTACAGAAAGTAAACAGTGATGATACTAGATAGACAACTACAGACAGTAAACAATGATGATACTAGATAAACAACTACAGACAGTAAACAGTGATGATACTAGATAAACAACTAGATTACAGACAGTAAACAGTGATGATACTAGATAGACAACTACAGACAGTAAACAGTGATGATACTAGTTAAACAACTAGATTACTGACAGTAAACAGTGATAATACTAGATAAACAACTAGATTACAGACAGTAAACAGTGATGATACTAGTTAAACAACTAGATTACAGACAGTAAACAGTGATGATACTAGTTAAACAACTAGATTACAGACAGTAAACAGTGATAATACTAGATAAACAACTAGATTACAGACAGTAAACAGTGATAATACTAGATAAACAACTACAGACAGTAAACAGTGATGATACTAGATAAACAACTAGATTACAGACAGTAAACAGTGATAATACTAGATAAACAACTAGATTACAGACAGTAAACAGTGATAATACTAGATAGACAACTACAGACAGTAAACCGTGATAATACTAGATAAACAACTAGATTACAGACAGTAAACAGTGATGATACTAGATAGACAACTACAGACAGTAAACAGTGATGATACTAGTTAAACAACTAGATTACTGACATTAAACAGTGATAATACTAGATAAACAACTAGATTATAGACAGTAAACAGTGATGATACTAGTTAAACAACTAGATTACAGACAGTAAACAGTGATGATACTAGATAAACAACTAGACTACAGACAGTAAACAGTGATGATACTAGATAAACAACTACAGACAGTAAACAGTGATGATACTAGATAAACAACTAGATTACAGACAGTAAACAGTGATGATACTAGATAGACAACTACAGACAGTAAACAGTCATGATACTAGTTAAACAACTAGATTACTGACAGTAAACAGTGATGATACTAGATAAACAACTAGATTATAGACAGGTAAACAGTGATGATACTAGATAAACAACTAGACTACAGACAGTAAACAGTGATGATAATAGATAAACAACTACAGACAGTAAACAGTGATGATACTAGATAAACAACTAGATTACAGACAGTAAACATTTATGATACTAGATAAACAACTAGATTATAGACAGTAAACAGTGATGATACTAGATTAACAACTAGATCACAGACAGTAAACAGTGATGATACTAGATAAACAACTAGATTATAGACAGTAAACAGTGATGATACTAGATTAACAACTAGATTACAGACAGTAAACAGTGATTATACTAGATAAACAACTACAGACAGTAATCAGTGATTATACTAGATAAAAAACTACAGACAGTAATCAGTGATGATACTAGTTAAACAACTAGATTACTGACAGTAAACAGTGATGATACTAGATAAAAAACTAGATTATAGACAGTAAACAGTGATGATACTAGATAAACAACTAGATTACAGACAGTAAACAGTGATGATACTAGATAAACAACTAGACTACAGACAGTAAACAGTGATGATACTAGATAAACAACTAGACTACAGAAAATAAACAGTGATGATACTAGATAGACAACTACAGACAGTAAACAGTGATGATACTAGATAAACAACTACAGACAGTAAACAGTGATGATACTAGATAAACAACTAGATTACAGACAGTAAACAGTGATGATACTAGATAGACAACTACAGACAGTAAACAGTGATGATACTAGTTAAACAACTAGATTACTGACAGTAAACAGTGATAATACTAGATAAACAACTAGATTACAGACAGTAAACAGTGATGATACTAGTTAAACAACTAGATTACAGACAGTAAACAGTGATGATACTAGTTAAACAACTAGATTACAGACAGTAAACAGTGATAATACTAGATAAACAACTAGATTACAGACAGTAAACAGTGATAATACTAGATAAACAACTACAGACAGTAAACAGTGATGATACTAGATAAACAACTAGATTACAGACAGTAAACAGTGATAATACTAGATAAACAACTAGATTACAGACAGTAAACAGTGATAATACTAGATAGACAACTACAGACAGTAAACCGTGATAATACTAGATAAACAACTAGATTACAGACAGTAAACAGTGATGATACTAGATAGACAACTACAGACAGTAAACAGTGATGATACTAGTTAAACAACTAGATTACTGACATTAAACAGTGATAATACTAGATAAACAACTAGATTATAGACAGTAAACAGTGATGATACTAGTTAAACAACTAGATTACAGACAGTAAACAGTGATGATACTAGATAAACAACTAGACTTAAGACAGTAAACAGTGATGATACTAGATAAACAACTACAGACAGTAAACAGTGATGATACTAGATAAACAACTAGATTACAGACAGTAAACAGTGATGATACTAGATAGACAACTACAGACAGTAAACAGTCATGATACTAGTTAAACAACTAGATTACTGAAAGTAAACAGTGATGATACTAGATAAACAACTAGATTATAGACAGTAAACAGTGATGATACTAGATAAACAACTAGACTACAGACAGTAAACAGTGATGATAATAGATAAACAACTACAGACAGTAAACAGTGATGATACTAGATAAACAACTAGATTACAGACAGTAAACAGTGATGATACTAGATAAACAACTAGATTATAGACAGTAAACAGTGATGATACTAGATTAACAACTAGATTACAGACAGTAAACAGTGATGATACTAGATAAACAACTAGACTACAGACAGTAAACAGTGATTATACTAGATAAACAACTACAGACAGTAATCAGTGATGATACTAGTTAAAAAACTAGATTACTGACAGTAAACAGTGATGATACTAGATAAACAACTAGATTATAGACAGTAAACAGTTATGATACTAGATAAACAACTAGATTACAGACAGTAAAACAGTGATGATACTAGATAAACAACTAGACTACAGACAGTAAACAGTGATGATACTAGATAAACAACTAGACTACAGACAGTAAACATGATGATACTAGATGAGCAACTACAGACAGTAAACAGTGATGATACTAGATAAACAACTAGATTACAGACAGTAAACAGTGATGATACTAGATAAACAACTAGACTACAGAAAGTAAACAGTGATGATACTAGATAGACAACTACAGACAGTAAACAGTGATGATACTAGATAAACAACTACAGACAGTAAACAGTGATGATACTAGATAAACAACTAGATTACAGACAGTAAACAGTGATGATACTAGATAGACAACTACAGACAGTAAACAGTCATGATACTAGTTAAACAACTAGATTACTGACAGTAAACAGTGATGATACTAGATAAACAACTAGATTATAGACAGTAAACAGTGATGATACTAGATAAACAACTAGACTACAGACAGTAAACAGTGATGATAATAGATAAACAACTACAGACAGTAAACAGTGATGATACTAGATAAACAACTAGATTACAGACATTAAACAGTGATGATACTAGATAAACAACTAGATTATAGACAGTAAACAGTGATGATACTAGATTAACAACTAGATTACAGACAGTAAACAGTGATGATACTAGATAAACAACTAGACTACAGACAGTAAACAGTGATTATACTAGATAAACAACTACAGACAGTAATCAGTGATGATACTAGTTAAACAACTAGATTACTGACAGTAAACAGTGATGATACTAGATAAACAACTAGACTACAGACAGTAAACAGTGATGATACTAGATAAACAACTAGACTACAGACAGTAAACAGTGATGATACTAGATAGACAACTACAGACAGTAAACAGTGATGATACTAGATAAACAACTACAGACAGTAAACAGTGATGATACTAGATAAACAACTAGATTACAGACAGTAAACAGTGATGATACTAGATAGACAACTACAGACATTAAACAGTGATGATACTAGATAAACAACTAGATTACAGACAGTAAACAGTGATGATACTAGATAAACAACTAGACTACAGACAGTAAACAGTGATGATACTAGATAGACAACTACAGACAGTAAACAGTGATGATACTAGATAAACAACTAGATTACAGACAGTAAACAGTGATGATACTAGATAAACAACTAGACTACAGAAAGTAAACAGTGATGATACTAGATAGACAACTACAGACAGTAAACAGTGATGATACTAGATAAACAACTACAGACAGTAAACAGTGATGATACTAGATAAACAACTAGATTACAGACAGTAAACAGTGATGATACTAGATAGACAACTACAGACAGTAAACAGTCATGATACTAGTTAAACAACTAGATTACTGACAGTAAACAGTGATAATACTAGATAAACAACTAGATTACAGACAGTAAACAGTGATGATACTAGATAAACAACTAGATTACAGACAGTAAACAGTGATGATACTAGTTAAACAACTAGACTACAGACAGTAAACAGTGATGATAATAGATAAACAACTACAGACGACAGTAAACAGTGATGATACTAGATAAACAACTAGATTACAGACAGTAAACAGTGATGATACTAGATAAACAACTAGATTATAGACAGTAAACAGTGATGATACTAGATAAACAACTAGACTACAGACAGTAAACAGTGATGATAATAGATAAACAACTAACTACAGACAGTAAACAGTGATGATACTAGATAAACAACTAGATTACAGACAGTAAACAGTGATGATACTAGATAAACAACTAGATTATAGACAGTAAACAGTGATGATACTAGATTAACAACTAGATTACAGACAGTAAACAGTGATGATACTAGATAAACAACTAGACTACAGACAGTAAACAGTGATTATACTAGATAAACAACTACAGACAGTAATCAGTGATGATACTAGTTAAACAACTAGATTACTGACAGTAAACAGTGATGATACTAGATAAACAACTAGATTATAGACAGTAAACAGTGATGATACTAGATAAACAACTAGATTACAGACAGTAAACAGTGATGATACTAGATAAACAACTAGACTACAGACAGTAAACAGTGATGATACTAGATAAACAACTAGACTACAGACAGTAAACAGTGATGATACTAGATAGACAACTACAGACAGTAAACAGTGATGATACTAGATAAACAACTACAGACAGTAAACAGTGATGATACTAGATAAACAACTAGACTACAGAAAGTAAACAGTGATGATACTAGATAGACAACTACAGACAGTAAACAGTGATGATACTAGATAAACAACTACAGACAGTAAACAGTGATGATACTAGATAAACAACTAGATTACAGACAGTAAACAGTGATGATACTAGATAAACAACTAGATTACAGACAGTAAACAGTCATGATACTAGTTAAACAACTAGATTACTGACAGTAAACAGTGATGATACTAGATTAACAACTAGATTACAGACAGTAAACAGTGATGATACTAGATAAACAACTAGACTACAGACAGTAAACAGTGATTATACTAGATAAACAACTACAGACAGTAATCAGTGATGATACTAGTTAAACAACTAGATTACTGACAGTAAACAGTGATGATACTAGATAAACAACTAGATTATAGACAGTAAACAGTGATGATACTAGATAAACAACTAGATTACAGACAGTAAACAGTGATGATACTAGATAAACAACTAGACTACAGACAGTAAACAGTGATGATACTAGATAAACAACTAGACTACAGACAGTAAACAGTGATGATACTAGATAGACAACTACAGACAGTAAACAGTGATGATACTAGATAAACAACTACAGACAGTAAACAGTGATGATACTAGATAAACAACTAGACTACAGAAAGTAAACAGTGATGATACTAGATAGACAACTACAGACAGTAAACAGTGATGATACTAGATAAACAACTACAGACAGTAAACAGTGATGATACTAGATAAACAACTAGATTACAGACAGTAAACAGTGATGATACTAGATAGACAACTACAGACAGTAAACAGTCATGATACTAGTTAAACAACTAGATTACTGACAGTAAACAGTGATAATACTAGATAAACAACTAGATTACAGACAGTAAACAGTGATGATACTAGTTAAACAACTAGATTACAGACAGTAAACAGTGATGATACTAGTTAAACAACTAGACTACAGACAGTAAACAGTGATGATAATAGATAAACAACTACAGACAGTAAACAGTGATGATACTAGATAAACAACTAGATTACAGACAGTAAAGCAGTGATGATGATACTAGATAAACAACTAGATTATAGACAGTAAACAGTGATAATACTAGATAAACAACTAGATTATAGACAGTAAACAGTGATGATACTAGATAAACAACTAGATTACAGACAGTAAACAGTGATGATACTAGTTAAACAACTAGATTACAGACAGTAAACAGTGATGATACTAGTTAAACAACTAGACTACAGACAGTAAACAGTGATGATAATAGATAAACAACTACAGACAGTAAACAGTGATGATACTAGATAAACAACTAGATTACAGACAGTAAACAGTGATGATACTAGATAAACAACTAGATTATAGACAGTAAACAGTGATGATACTAGATTAACAACTAGATTACAGACAGTAAACAGTGATGATACTAGATAAACAACTAGACTACAGACAGTAAACAGTGATTATACTAGATAAACAACTACAGACAGTAATCAGTGATGATACTAGTTAAACAACTAGATTACTGACAGTAAACAGTGATGATACTAGATAAACAACTAGATTATAGACAGTAAACAGTGATGATACTAGATAAACAACTAGATTACAGACAGTAAAGCAGTGATGATACTAGATAAACAACTAGACTACAGACAGTAAACAGTGATGATACTAGATAGACAACTACAGACAGTAAACAGTGATGATACTAGATAAACAACTACACTACAGACAGTAAACAGTGATGATACTAGATAAACAACTAGACTACAGAAAGTAAACAGTGATGATACTAGATAAACAACTAGACTACAGACAGTAAACAGTGATGATACTAGATAAACAACTACAGACAGTAAACAGTGATGATACTAGATAAACAACTAGATTACAGACAGTAAACAGTGATGATACTAGATAGACAACTACAGACAGTAAACAGTGATGATACTAGTTAAACAACTAGATTACTGACAGTAAACAGTGATAATACTAGATAAACAACTAGATTACAGACAGTAAACAGTGATGATACTAGTTAAACAACTAGATTACAGACAGTAAACAGTGATGATACTAGTTAAACAACTAGATTACAGACAGTAAACAGTGATAATACTAGATAAACAACTAGATTACAGACAGTAAACAGTGATAATACTAGATAAACAACTACAGACAGTAAACAGTGATGATACTAGATAAACAACTAGATTACAGACAGTAAACAGTGATAATACTAGATAAACAACTAGATTACAGACAGTAAACAGTGATGATACTAGATAGACAACTACAGACAGTAAACAGTCATGATACTAGTTAAACAACTAGATTACTGACAGTAAACAGTGATGATACTAGATAAACAACTAGATTATAGACAGTAAACAGTGATGATACTAGATAAACAACTAGATTACAGACAGTAAACAGTGATGATACTAGATAAACAACTAGATTATAGACAGTAAACAGTGATGATACTAGATTAACAACTAGATTACAGACAGTAAACAGTGATGATACTAGATAAACAACTAGACTACAGACAGTAAACAGTGATTATACTAGATAAACAACTACAGACAGTAATCAGTGATGATACTAGTTAAACAACTAGATTACTGACAGTAAACAGTGATGATACTAGATAAACAACTAGATTATAGACAGTAAACAGTGATGATACTAGATAAACAACTAGATTACAGACAGTAAACAGTGATGATACTAGATAAACAACTAGACTACAGACAGTAAACAGTGATGATACTAGATAAACAACTAGACTACAGACAGTAAACAGTGATGATACTAGATAGACAACTACAGACAGTAAACAGTGATGATACTAGATAAACAACTACAGACAGTAAACAGTGATGATACTAGATAAACAACTAGACTACAGAAAGTAAACAGTGATGATACTAGATAGACAACTACAGACAGTAAACAGTGATGATACTAGATAAACAACTACAGACAGTAAACAGTGATGATACTAGATAAACAACTAGATTACAGACAGTAAACAGTGATGATACTAGATAGACAACTACAGACAGTAAACAGTGATGATACTAGTTAAACAACTAGATTACTGACAGTAAACAGTGATAATACTAGATAAACAACTAGATTACAGACAGTAAACAGTGATGATACTAGTTAAACAACTAGATTACAGACAGTAAACAGTGATGATACTAGTTAAACAACTAGATTACAGACAGTAAACAGTGATAATACTAGATAAACAACTAGAATTACAGACAGTAAACAGTGATAATACTAGATAAACAACTACAGACAGTAAACAGTGATGATACTAGATAAACAACTGAATTACAGACAGTAAACAGTGATAATACTAGATAAACAACTAGATTACAGACAGTAAACAGTGATGATACTAGATAGACAACTACAGACAGTAAACAGTCATGATACTAGTTAAACAACTAGATTACTGACAGTAAACAGTGATGATACTAGATAAACAACTAGATTATAGACAGTAAACAGTGATGATACTAGATAAACAACTAGACTACAGACAGTAAACAGTGATGATACTAGATAAACAACTACAGACAGTAAACAGTGATGATACTAGATAAACAACTAGATTACAGACAGTAAACAGTGATGATACTAGATAAACAACTAGATTATAGACAGTAAACAGTGATGATACTAGATTAAACAACTAGATTACAGACAGTAAACAGTGATGATACTAGATAAACAACTAGACTACAGACAGTAAACAGTGATTATACTAGATAAACAACTACAGACAGTAATCAGTGATGATACTAGTTAAACAACTAGATTACTGACAGTAAACAGTGATGATACTAGATAAACAACTAGATTACAGACAGTAAACAGTGATGATACTAGATAAACAACTAGACTACAGACAGTAAACAGTGATGATACTAGATAAACAACTAGACTACAGACAGTAAACAGTGATGATACTAGATAAACAACTAGTACAGACAGTAAACAGTGATGATACTAGATAAACAACTACAGACAGTAAACAGTGATGATACTAGATAAACAACTAGATTACAGACAGTAAACAGTGATGATACTAGATAGACAACTACAGACATTAAACAGTGATAATACTAGATAAACAACTAGATTATAGACAGTAAACAGTGATGATACTAGTTAAACAACTAGATTACAGACAGTAAACAGTGATGATACTAGATTAACAACTAGATTACAGACAGTAAACAGTGATGATACTAGATAAACAACTAGACTACAGACAGTAAACAGTGATTATACTAGATAAACAACTACAGACAGTAATCAGTGATGATACTAGTTAAACAACTAGATTACTGACAGTAAACAGTGATGATACTAGATAAAAAACTAGATTATAGACAGTAAACAGTGATGATACTAGATAAACAACTAGATTACAGACAGTAAACAGTGATGATACTAGATAAACAACTAGACTACAGACAGTAAACAGTGATGATACTAGATAAACAACTAGACTACAGAAAGTAAACAGTGATGATACTAGATAGACAACTACAGACAGTAAACAGTGATGATACTAGATAAACAACTACAGACAGTAAACAGTGATGATACTAGATAAACAACTAGATTACAGACAGTAAACAGTGATGATACTAGATAGACAACTACAGACAGTAAACAGTGATGATACTAGTTAAACAACTAGATTACTGACAGTAAACAGTGATAATACTAGATAAACAACTAGATTACAGACAGTAAACAGTGATGATACTAGTTAAACAACTAGATTACAGACAGTAAACAGTGATGATACTAGTTAAACAACTAGATTACAGACAGTAAACAGTGATAATACTAGATAAACAACTAGATTACAGACAGTAAACAGTGATAATACTAGATAAACAACTACAGACAGTAAACAGTGATGATACTAGATAAACAACTAGATTACAGACAGTAAACAGTGATAATACTAGATAAACAACTAGATTACAGACAGTAAACAGTGATAATACTAGATAGACAACTACAGACAGTAAACCGTGATAATACTAGATAAACAACTAGATTACAGACAGTAAACAGTGATGATACTAGATAGACAACTACATACAGTAAACAGTGATGATACTAGTTAAACAACTAGATTACTGACATTAAACAGTGATAATACTAGATAAACAACTAGATTATAGACAGTAAACAGTGATGATACTAGTTAAACAACTAGATTACAGACAGTAAACAGTGATGATACTAGATAAACAACTACAGACAGTAAACAGTGATGATACTAGATAAACAACTAGATTACAGACAGTAAACTGTGATGATACTAGATAGACAACTACAGACAGTAAACAGTCATGATACTAGTTAAACAACTAGATTACTGACAGTAAACAGTGATGATACTAGATAAACAACTAGATTATAGACAGTAAACAGTGATGATACTAGATAAACAACTAGACTACAGACAGTAAACAGTGATGATAATAGATAAACAACTACAGACAGTAAACAGTGATGATACTAGATAAACAACTAGATTACAGACAGTAAACAGTGATGATACTAGATAAACAACTAGATTATAGACAGTAAACTGTGATGATACTAGATTAACAACTAGATTACAGACAGTAAACAGTGATGATACTAGATAAACAACTAGACTACAGACAGTAAACAGTGATTATACTAGATAAACAACTACAGACAGTAATCAGTGATGATACTAGTGAAACAACTAGATTACTGACAGTAAACAGTGATGATACTAGATAAACAACTAGATTATAGACAGTAAACAGTGATGATACTAGATAAACAACTAGATTACAGACAGTAAACAGTGATGATACTAGATAAACAACTAGACTACAGACAGTAAACAGTGATGATACTAGATAAACAACTAGACTACAGACAGTAAACAGTGATGATACTAGATAAACAACTAGATTACAGACAGTAAACAGTGATGATACTAGTTAAACAACTAGATTATAGACAGTAAACAGTGATGATACTAGATACACAACTAGATTATAGACAGTAAACAGTGATGATACTAGATAAACAACTAGATTACAGACAGTAAACAGTGATAATACTAGATAAACAACTAGATTACAGACAGTAAACAGTGATGATACTAGATAGACAACTACAGACAGTAAACAGTGATGATACTAGTTAAACAACTAGATTACTAGACAGTAAACAGTGATGATACTAGATAAACAACTAGACTACAGACAGTAAAACAGTGATGATACTAGATAAACAACTACAGACAGTAAACAGTGATGATACTAGATAAACAACTAGATTACAGACAGTAAACAGTGATGATACTAGATAGACAACTACAGACAGTAAACAGTGATGATACTAGATAAACAACTAGATTATAGACAGTAAACAGTGATGATACTAGATAAAACAACTAGATTATAGACAGTAAACAGTGATGATACTAGATAAACAACTAGACTACAGACAGTAAACAGTGATGATACTAGATAAACAACTAGATTACAGACAGTAAACAGTGATGATACTAGATAGACAACTACAGACAGTAAACGGTGATGATACTAGATAAACAACTAGATTACAGACAGTAAACAGTGATAATACTAGATAAACAACTACAGACAGTAAACAGTGATGATACTAGATAGATTACAGACAACAGTGATGATACTAGATACTGACGGACTAGATAAACAACTACAGACAGTAATCAGTGATGATACTAGTTACAGTAAACTGATACTAGATAAACAACAACAGTAAACAGATAAACAACTAGATGACATACAGTGATGATATAGATAAACAACTGTTACAACAGATAAACAACTAGATTATGATACTAGATACTAGATAAACAACTAGACTACAGACAGTAAACAGTGATGATACTAGATAAACAACTACAGACAGTAAACAGTGATGATACTAGATAAACAACTAGATTACAGACAGTAAACAGTGATGATACTAGATAAACAACTACAGACAGTAAACAGTGATGATACTAGTTAAACAACTAGATTACAGACAGTAAACAGTGATGATACTAGATAAACAACTAGATTATAGACAGTAAACAGTGATGATACTAGATAAACAACTAGATTACAGACAGTAAACAGTGATGATACTAGATAAACAACTACAGACAGTAAACAGTGATGATACTAGTTAAACAACTAGATTACAGACATTAAACAGTGATGATACTAGATAAACAACTAGATTATAGACAGTAAACAGTGATGATACTAGATAAACAACTAGATTACAGACAGTAAACAGTGATGATACTAGATAAACAACTAGATTATAGACAGTAAACAGTGATGATACTAGATAAACAACTATACAGACAGTAAACAGTGATGATACTAGATAAACAACTAGATTACAGACGGTAAACAGTGATGATACTAGATAAACAACTACAGACAGTAATCAGTGATGATACTAGTTAAACAACTAGATTACTGACAGTAAACAGTGATGATACTAGATAAACAACTAGATTATAGACAGTAAACAGTGATGATACTAGATAAACAACTAGATTACAGACAGTAAACAGTGATGATACTAGATAAACAACTAGATTACAGACAGTAAACAGTGATGATACTAGATAAACAACTAGATTACTAGACAGTAAACAGTGATGATACTAGATAAACAACTAGATTACAGACAGTAAACAGTGATGATACTAGATAGACAACTACAGACAGTAAACAGTGATGATACTAGATAAACAACTAGATTACAGACAGTAAACAGTGATGACTAGTTAAACAACTAGATTACAGACAGTAAACAGTGATGATACTAGATAAACAACTAGATTACAGACAGTAAACAGTGATGATACTAGATAAACAACTAGATTATAGACAGTAAACAGTGATGATACTAGATAAACAACTAGACTACAGACAGTAAACAGTGATGATACTAGATAAACAACTAGATTACAGACAGTAAACAGTGATGATACTAGATAGACAACTACAGACAGTAAACAGTGATGATACTAGATAAACAACTAGATTACAGACAGTAAACAGTGATGATACTAGATAAACAACTAGATTATAGACAGTAAACAGTGATGATACTAGATAAACAACTAGACTACAGACAGTAAACAGTGATGATACTAGATAAACAACTAGACTACAGACAGTAAACAGTGATGATACTAGATAAACAACTACAGACAGTAAACAGTGATGATACTAGATAAACAACTAGATTACAGACAGTAAACAGTGATGATACTAGATAAACAACTAGATTGCAGACAAACAGTGATGATACTAGTTAAACAACTAGATGAATTAAACAGTGATGATACTAGTTAAACAACTAGATTACAGACAGTAAACAGTGATGATACTAGATAAACAACTAGACTACAGACAGTAAACAGTGATGATACTAGATAAACAACTAGATTACAGACAGTAAACAGTGATGATACTAGATAAACAACTAGATTACAGACAGTAAACAGTGATGATACTAGATAGACAACTACAGACAGTAAACAGTGATGATACTAGTTAAACAACTAGATTACAGACAGTAAACAGTGATGATACTAGATAAACAACTAGATTATAGACAGTAAACAGTGATGATACTAGATCAACAACTAGATTACAGACAGTTTACAGTGATGATACTAGATAAACAACTAGACTACAGACAGTAAACAGTGATTATACTAGATAAACAACTACAGACAGTAATCAGTGATGATACTAGTTAAACAACTAGATTACTGACAGTAAACAGTGATGATACTAGATAAACAACTAGATTATAGACAGTAAACAGTGATGATACTAGATAAACAACTAGATTACAGACAGTAAACAGTGATGATACTAGATAAACAACTAGACTACAGACAGTAAACAGTGATGATACTAGATAAACAACTAGACTACAGACAGTAAACAGTGATTATACTAGATAAACAACTAGATTACAGACAGTAAACAGTGATGATACTAGATAAACAACTAGATTACAGACAGTAAACAGTGATGATACTAGATAAACAACTAGAACAACTACAGACAGTAAACAGTGATGATACTAGATAAACAACTAGATTACAGACAGTAAACGGTGATGATACTAGATAAACAACTAGATTACAGACAGTAAACAGTGATGATACTAGTTAGACAACTACAGACTAGATACTGATTACAGTAAACAGTGATGATACTAGATAAACAACTAGACTACAGACAGTAAACAGTGATGATACTAGATAAACAACTACAGACAGTAAACAGTGATGATACTAGATAAACAACTAGATTACAGACAGTAAACAGTGATGATACTAGATAAACAACTACAGACAGTAAACAGTGATGATACTAGATAAACAACTAGATTACAGACAGTAAACAGTGATGATACTAGATAAACAACTACAGACAGTAAACAGACAGTACAGTGATGATACTAGATAAACAACTACAGACAGTTTAAACAGTGATGATACTAGATAAACAACTAGACTACAGACAGTAAACAGTGATTATACTAGATAAACAACTACAGACAGTAATCAGTGATGATACTAGATAAACAACTAGATTACTGACAGTAAACAGTGATGATACTAGATAAACAACTAGATTATAGACAGTAAACAGTGATGATACTAGATAAACAACTAGATTACAGACAGTAAACAGTGATGATACTAGATAAACAACTAGACTACAGACAGTAAACAGTGATGATACTAGATAAACAACTAGACTACAGACAGTAAACAGTGATGATACTAGATAAACAACTAGATTACAGTAAACAGACTAGGTAAACAGTGATGATACTAGATTACTGACGGTAAACTAGATTGATATAGTAAACAGTGATGATACTAGATAAACAACTACAGACAGTAAACAGTGATGATACTAGATAAACAACTAGATTACAGACAGTAAACAGTGATGATACTAGATAAACAACTAGATTACAGACAGTAAACAGTGATGATACTAGATAGACAACTACAGACAGTAAACAGTGATGATACTAGTTAAACAACTAGATTACTGACATTAAACAGTGATAATACTCGATAAACAACTAGATTATAGACAGTAAACAGTGATGATACTAGTTAAACAACTAGATTACAGACAGTAAACAGTGATGATACTAGATAAACAACTAGACTACAGACAGAAAACAGTGATGATACTAGATAAACAACTACAGACAGTAAACAGTGATGATACTAGATAAACAACTAGATTACAGACAGTAAACAGTGATGATACTAGATAGACAACTACAGACAGTAAACAGTCATGATACTAGTTAAACAACTAGATTACTGACAGTAAACAGTGATGATACTAGATAAACAACTAGATTATAGACAGTAAACAGTGATGATACTAGATAAACAACTAGACTACAGACAGTAAACAGTGATGATAATAGATAAACAACTACAGACAGTAAACAGTGATGATACTAGATAAACAACTAGATTACAGACAGTAAACAGTGATGATACTAGATAGACAACTACAGACAGTAAACAGTGATGATACTAGATAAACAACTAGATTACTGACAGTAAACAGTGATGATACTAGATAAAACAACTAGATTATAGACAGTAAACAGTGATGATACTAGATAAACAACTAGACTACAGACAGTAAACAGTGATGATAATAGATAAACAACTACAGACAGTAAACAGTGATGATACTAGATAAACAACTAGATTACAGACAGTAAACAGTGATGATACTAGATAGACAACTACAGACAGTAAACAGTCATGATACTAGTTAAACAACTAGCTTACTGACAGTAAACAGTGATGATACTAGATAAACAACTAGATTATAGACAGTAAACAGTGATGATACTAGATAAACAACTAGACTACAGACAGTAAACAGTGATGATACTAGATAAACAACTACAGACAGTAAACAGTGATGATACTAGTTAAACAAATAGATTACAGACAGTAAACAGTGATGATACTAGTTAAATAACTAGATTACAGACAGTAAACAGTGATGATACTAGATAAACAACTAGATTACAGACAGTAAACAGTGATGATACCTGTTAAACAACTAGATTATAGACAGTAAACAGTGATGATACTAGATACACAACTAGATTATAGACAGTAAACAGTGATGATACTAGATAAACAACTAGATTACAGACAGTAAACAGTGATAATACTAGATAAACAACTAGATTACAGACAGTAAACAGTGATGATACTAGATAGACAACTACAGACAGTAAACAGTGATGATACTAGTTAAACAACTAGATTACTGACAGTAAACAGTGATGATACTAGATAAACAACTAGACTACAGACAGTAAACAGTGATGATACTAGATAAACAACTACAGACAGTAAACAGTGATGATACTAGATAAACAACTAGATTACAGACAGTAAACAGTGATAATACTAGATAGACAACTACAGACAGTAAACCGTGATGATACTAGATAAACAACTAGATTATAGACAGTAAACAGTGATGATACTAGATAAACAACTAGATTATAGACAGTAAACAGTGATGATACTAGTTAAACAACTAGATTACAGACAGTAAACAGTGATGATACTAGATAAACAACTAGATTATAGACAGTAAACAGTGATGATACTAGATAAACAACTAGACTACAGACAGTAAACAGTGATGATACTAGATAAACAACTAGATTACAGACAGTAAACAGTGATGATACTAGATAGACAACTACAGACAGTAAACAGTGATGATACTAGTTAAACAACTAGATTACAGACAGTAAACAGTGATAATACTAGATAAACAACTAGATTACAGACAGTAAACAGTGATAATACTAGATAAAAAACTAGATTACAGACAGTAAACAGTGATGATACTAGATAGACAACTACAGACAGTAAACAGTGATGATACTAGTTAAACAACTAGATTACAGATAGTAAACAGTGATGATACTAGATAAACAACTAGATTATAGACAGTAAACAGTGATGATACTAGATTAACAACTAGATTACAGACAGTAAACAGTGATGATACTAGATAAACAACTAGACTACAGACAGTAAACAGTGATTATACTAGATAAACAACTACAGACAGTAATCAGTGATGATACTAGTTAAACAACTAGATTACTGACAGTAAACAGTGATGATACTAGATAAACAACTAGATTATAGACAGTAAACAGTGATGATACTAGATAAACAACTAGATTACAGACAGTAAACAGTGATGATACTAGATAGACAACTACAGACAGTAAACAGTGATGATACTAGATAAACAACTAGATTACTGACAGTAAACAGTGATGATACTAGATAAACAACTAGATTATAGACAGTAAACAGTGATGATACTAGATAAACAACTAGACTACAGACAGTAAACAGTGATGATAATAGATAAACAACTACAGACAGTAAACAGTGATGATACTAGATAAACAACTAGATTACAGACAGTAAACAGTGATGATACTAGATAGACAACTACAGACAGTAAACAGTCATGATACTAGTTAAACAACTAGCTTACTGACAGTAAACAGTGATGATACTAGATAAACAACTAGATTATAGACAGTAAACAGTGATGATACTAGATAAAACAACTAGACTACAGACAGTAAACAGTGATGATACTAGATAAACAACTACAGACAGTAAACAGTGATGATACTAGTTAAACAAATAGATTACAGACAGTAAACAGTGATGATACTAGATAAACAACTAGACTACAGACAGTAAACAGTGATGATACTGAGTAAACAAACTGATTACAGACAGTAAACAGTGATGATACTAGATAAACAACTAGATTACAGACAGTAAACAGTGATGATACCTGTTAAACAACTAGATTATAGACAGTAAACAGTGATGATACTAGATACACAACTAGATTATAGACAGTAAACAGTGATGATACTAGATAAACAACTAGATTACAGACAGTAAACAGTGATAATACTAGATAAACAACTAGATTACAGACAGTAAACAGTGATGATACTAGATAGACAACTACAGACAGTAAACAGTGATGATACTAGTTAAACAACTAGATTACTGACAGTAAACAGTGATGATACTAGATAAACAACTAGACTACAGACAGTAAACAGTGATGATACTAGATAAACAACTACAGACAGTAAACAGTGATGATACTAGATAAACAACTAGATTACAGACAGTAAACAGTGATAATACTAGATAGACAACTACAGACAGTAAACCGTGATGATACTAGATAAACAACTAGATTATAGACAGTAAACAGTGATGATACTAGATAAACAACTAGATTATAGACAGTAAACAGTGATGATACTAGATAAACAACTAGACTACAGACAGTAAACAGTGATGATACTAGATAAACAACTAGATTACAGACAGTAAAACAGTGATGATACTAGATAAACAACTAGATTACAGACAGTAAACAGTGATGATACTAGATAAACAACTAGATTACAGACAGTAAACAGTGATGATACTAGATAAACAACTAGATTATAGACAGTAAACAGTGATGATACTAGATAAACAACTAGATTATAGACAGTAAACAGTGATGATACTAGATAAACGGTAAACAGTGATGATACTAGATAAACAACTACAGACAGTAAACGGTGATTGATACTAGATAAACAACTAGATTACAGACAGTAAACAGTGATAATACTAGATAAACAACTAGATTACAGACAGTAAACAGTGATAATACTAGATAAAAAACTAGATTACAGACAGTAAACAGTGATGATACTAGATAGACAACTACAGACAGTAAACAGTAATGATACTAGTTAAACAACTAGATTACAGATAGTAAACAGTGATGATACTAGATAAACAACTAGATTATAGACAGTAAACAGTGATGATACTAGATTAACAACTAGATTACAGACAGTAAACAGTGATGATACTAGATAAACAACTAGACTACAGACAGTAAACAGTGATTATACTAGATAAACAACTACAGACAGTAATCAGTGATGATACTAGTTAAACAACTAGATTACTGACAGTAAACAGTGATGATACTAGATAAACAACTAGATTATAGACAGTAAACAGTGATGATACTAGATAAACAACTAGATTACAGACAGTAAACAGTGATGATACTAGATAAACAACTAGACTACAGACAGTAAACAGTGATGATACTAGATAAACAACTAGACTACAGACAGTAAACAGTGATTATACTAGATAAACAACTAGATTACAGACAGTAAACAGTGATGATACTAGATTAACAACTAGATTACAGACAGTAAACAGTGATAATACTAGATAAACAACTAGAATTACAGACAGTAAACAGTGATGATACTAGATAAACAACTACAGACAGTAAACAGTGATGATACTAGATAAACAACTAGATTACTGAACAGTAAACAGTGATGATACTAGATAAACAACTAGACTACAGACGGTAAACAGTGATGATACTAGATAAACAACTAGATTACTGACAGTAAACAGTGATGATACTAGATAAACAACTAGACTACAGACAGTAAACAGTGATGATGATACTAGTTAAACAACTACAGACAGTAAACAGTGATGATACTAGATAAACAACTAGATTATAGACAGTAAACAGTGATGATACTAGATAAACAACTAGATTACAGACAGTAAACAGTGATGATACTAGATAAACAACTAGATTACAGACAGTAAACAGTGATGATACTAGATAAACAACTAGACTACAGACAGTAAACAGTGATGATACTAGATAAACAACTAGATTGAGACAGTAAACAGTGATGATACTAGATAAACAACTAGATTACAGACAGTAAACAGTGATGATACTAGATAAACAACTAGATTAGACAGTAAACAGTGATGATACTAGATAAACAACTAGATTACAGTGATGATACTAGATAAACAACTACAGTAAGTAACAGTGATGATACTAGTTAAACAACTACTTAGATAGTAAACAACTAGATTTACAGTACTAGACTAGATAAACGTGATAGATACAGTAAACAACTAGATTTGATAGACAGTAAACAGTGATGATACTAGATAAACAACTACAGACAGTAAACAGTGATGATACTAGATAAACAACTAGATTACAGACAGTAAACAGTGATGATACTAGATAGACAACTACAGACAGTAAAACAGTGATGACGTAAACGTGATGATACTAGATAACAACTACAGACAGTAAACAGTGATGATACTAGATAAACAACTAGATTACAGACAGTAAACAGTGATGATACTAGATAGACAACTACAGACAGTAAACAGTGATGATACTAGATAAACAACTAGATTACAGACAGTAAACAGATGATACTAGATAAACAACTAGATAAAGACTAGATAGACTACAGACGGTAAACAGTGATGATACTAGATAAACAACTACAGACAGTAAACAGTGATGATACTAGATAAACAACTAGATTACAGACAGTAAACAGTGATAATACTAGATAAACAACTAGATTACAGACAGTAAACAGTGATGATACTAGATAAACAACTAGATTACAGACAGTAAACAGTGATGATACTAGTTAAACAACTAGATTATAGACAGTAAACAGTGATGATACTAGATACACAACTAGATTACAGACAGTAAACAGTGATGATAATAGATAAACAACTACAGACAGTAAACAGTGATGATACTAGATAAACAACTAGATTACAGACAGTAAACAGTGATGATACTAGATAAACAACTAGATTATAGACAGTAAACAGTGATGATACTAGATTAACAACTAGATTACAGACAGTAAACAGTGATGATACTAGATAAACAACTAGACTACAGACAGTAAACAGTGATTATACTAGATAAACAACTACAGACAGTAATCAGTGATGATACTAGTTAAACAACTAGATTACTGACAGTAAACAGTGATGATACTAGATAAACAACTAGATTATAGACAGTAAACAGTGATGATACTAGATAAACAACTAGATTACAGACAGTAAACAGTGATGATACTAGATAAACAACTATACTACAGACAGTAAACAGTGATGATACTAGATAAACAACTAGACTACAGACAGTAAACAGTGATGATACTAGATAGACAACTACAGACAGTAAACAGTGATGATACTAGATAAACAACTACAGTCAGTAAACAGTGATGATACTAGATAAACAACTAGACTACAGAAAGTAAACAGTGATGATACTAGATAGACAACTACAGACAGTAAACAGTGATGATACTAGATACTAGATAGACAACTACAGACAGTAAACAGTGATGATACTAGATAAACAACTACAGACAGTAAACAGTGATGATACTAGATAAACAACTAGATTACAGACAGTAAACAGTGATGATACTAGATAGACAACTACAGACAGTAAACAGTGATGATACTAGTTAAACAACTAGATTACTGACAGTAAACAGTGATAATACTAGATAAACAACTAGATTACAGACAGTAAACAGTGATGATACTAGTTAAACAACTAGATTACAGACAGTAAACAGTGATGATACTAGTTAAACAACTAGACTACAGACAGTAAACAGTGATGATAATAGATAAACAACTACAGACAGTAAACAGTGATGATACTAGATAAACAACTAGATTACAGACAGTAAACAGTGATGATACTAGATAAACAACTAGATTATAGACAGTAAACAGTGATGATACTAGATTAACAACTAGATTACAGACAGTAAACAGTGATGATACTAGATAAACAACTAGACTACAGACAGTAAACAGTGATTATACTAGATAAACAACTACAGACAGTAATCAGTGATGATACTAGTTAAACAACTAGATTACTGACAGTAAACAGTGATGATACTAGATAAACAACTAGATTATAGACAGTAAACAGTGATGATACTAGATAAACAACTAGATTACAGACAGTAAACAGTGATGATACTAGATAAACAACTAGACTACAGACAGTAAACAGTGATGATACTAGATAAACAACTAGACTACAGACAGTAAACAGTGATGATACTAGATAGACAGCTACAGACAGTAAACAGTGATGATACTAGATAAACAACTACAGACAGTAAACAGTGATGATACTAGATAAACAACTAGACTACAGAAAGTAAACAGTGATGATACTAGATAGACAACTACAGACAGTAAACAGTGATGATACTAGATAAACAACTACAGACAGTAAACAGTGATGATACTAGATAAACAACTAGATTACTGACAGTAAACAGTGATGATACTAGATAAACAACTAGATTATAGAGTAAACAGTGATGATACTAGATTAACAACTAGATTACAGACAGTAAACAGTGATGATACTAGATAAACAACTAGACTACAGACAGTAAACAGTGATTATACTAGATAAACAACTACAGACAGTAAACAGTGATTATACTAGATAAACAACTACAGACAGTAATCAGTGATGATACTAGTTAAACAACTAGATTACTGACAGTAAACAGTGATGATACTAGATAAACAACTAGATTATAGACAGTAAACAGTGATGATACTAGATTAACAACTAGATTACAGACAGTAAACAGTGATGATACTAGATAAACAACTAGACTACAGACAGTAAACAGTGATGATACTAGATAAACAACTAGACTACAGACAGTAAACAGTGATGATACTAGATAGACAACTACAGACAGTAAACAGTGATGATACTAGATAAACAACTACAGACAGTAAACAGTGATGATACTCTTAGATAAAACAACTACAGACGGTAAACAGTGATGATACTAGATAAACAACTAGACTACAGAAAGTAAACTGATGATACTAGATAGACAACTACAGACAGTAAACAGTGATGATACTAGATAAACAACTACAGACAGTAAACAGTGATGATACTAGATAAACAACTAGATTACAGACAGTAAACAGTGATGATACTAGATAGACAACTACAGACAGTAAACAGTGATGATACTAGTTAAACAACTAGATTACTGACAGTAAACAGTGATAATACTAGATAAACAACTAGATTACAGACAGTAAACAGTGATGATACTAGTTAAACAACTAGATTACAGACAGTAAACAGTGATGATACTAGTTAAACAACTAGACTACAGACAGTAAACAGTGATGATAATAGATAAACAACTACAGACAGTAAACAGTGATGATACTAGATAAACAACTAGATTACAGACAGTAAACAGTGATGATACTAGATAAACAACTAGATTATAGACAGTAAACAGTGATGATACTAGATTAACAACTAGATTACAGACAGTAAACAGTGATGATACTAGATAAACAACTAGACTACAGACAGTAAACAGTGATTATACTAGATAAACAACTACAGACAGTAATCAGTGATGATACTAGTTAAAAAACTAGATTACTGACAGTAAACAGTGATGATACTAGATAAACAACTAGATTATAGACAGTAAACAGTGATGATACTAGATAAACAACTAGATTACAGACAGTAAACAGTGATGATACTAGATAAACAACTAGACTACAGACAGTAAACAGTGATGATACTAGATAAACAACTAGACTACAGACAGTAAACAGTGATGATACTAGATAGACAACTACAGACAGTAAACAGTGATGATACTAGATAAACAACTACAGACAGTAAACAGTGATGATACTAGATAAACAACTAGACTACAGAAAGTAAACAGTGATGATACTAGATAGACAACTACAGACAGTAAACAGTGATGATACTAGATAAACAACTACAGACAGTAAACAGTGATGATACTAGATAAACAACTAGATTACAGACAGTAAACAGTGATGATACTAGATAGACAACTACAGACAGTAAACAGTGATGATACTAGTTAAACAACTAGATTACTGACAGTAAACAGTGATAATACTAGATAAACAACTAGATTACAGACAGTAAACAGTGATGATACTAGTTAAACAACTAGATTACAGACAGTAAACAGTGATGATACTAGTTAAACAACTAGATTACAGACAGTAAACAGTGATAATACTAGATAAACAACTAGATTACAGACAGTAAACAGTGATAATACTAGATAAACAACTACAGACAGTAAACAGTGATGATACTAGATAAACAACTAGATTACAGACAGTAAACAGTGATAATACTAGATAAACAACTAGATTACAGACAGTAAACAGTGATAATACTAGATAGACAACTACAGACAGTAAACCGTGATAATACTAGATAAACAACTAGATTACAGACAGTAAACAGTGATGATACTAGATAGACAACTACAGACAGTAAACAGTGATGATACTAGTTAAACAACTAGATTACTGACATTAAACAGTGATAATACTAGATAAACAACTGGATTATAGACAGTAAACAGTGATGATACTAGTTAAACAACTAGATTACAGACAGTAAACAGTGATGATACTAGATAAACAACTAGACTATAGACAGTAAACAGTGATGATACTAGATAAACAACTACAGACAGTAAACAGTGATGATACTAGATAAACAACTAGATTACAGACAGTAAACAGTGATGATACTAGATAGACAACTACAGACAGTAAACAGTCATGATACTAGTTAAACAACTAGATTACTGACAGTAAACAGTGATGATACTAGATAAACAACTAGATTATAGACAGTAAACAGTGATGATACTAGATAAACAACTAGACTACAGACAGTAAACAGTGATGATAATAGATAAACAACTACAGACAGTAAACAGTGATGATACTAGATAAACAACTAGATTACAGACAGTAAACAGTGATGATACTAGATAAACAACTAGATTATAGACAGTAAACAGTGATGATACTAGATTAACAACTAGATTACAGACAGTAAACAGTGATGATACTAGATAAACAACTAGACTACAGACAGTATACAGTGATTATACTAGATAAACAACTACAGACAGTAATCAGTGATGATACTAGTTAAACAACTAGATTACTGACAGTAAACAGTGATGATACTAGATAAACAACTAGATTATAGACAGTAAACAGTGATGATACTAGATAAACAACTAGATTACAGACAGTAAACAGTGATGATACTAGATAAACAACTAGATTACAGACAGTAAACAGTGATGATACTAGATAAACAACTAGACTACAGACAGTAAACAGTGATGATACTAGATAAACAACTAGACTACAGACAGTAAACAGTGATGATACTAGATAGACAACTACAGACAGTAAACAGTGATGATACTAGATAAACAACTACAGACAGTAAACAGTGATGATACTAGATAAACAACTAGATTACAGACAGTAAACAGTGATGATACTAGATAGACAACTACAGACATTAAACAGTGATAATACTAGATAAACAACTAGATTATAGACAGTAAACAGTGATGATACTAGTTAAACAACTAGATTACAGACAGTAAACAGTGATGATACTAGATAAACAACTAGATTATAGACAGTAAACAGTGATGATACTAGATAAACAACTAGATTACAGACAGTAAACAGTGATGATACTAGATAAACAACTAGACTACAGACAGGAAACAGTGATGATACTAGATAAACAACTAGACTACAGAAAGTAAACAGTGATGATACTAGATAGACAACTACAGACAGTAAACAGTGATGATACTAGATAAACAACTACAGACAGTAAACAGTGATGATACTAGATAAACAACTAGATTACAGACAGTAAACAGTGATGATACTAGATAGACAACTACAGACAGTAAACAGTGATGATACTAGTTAAACAACTAGATTACTGACAGTAAACAGTGATAATACTAGATAAACAACTAGATTACAGACAGTAAACAGTGATGATACTAGTTAAACAACTAGATTACAGACAGTAAACAGTGATGATACTAGTTAAACAACTAGATTACAGACAGTAAACAGTGATAATACTAGATAAACAACTAGATTACAGACAGTAAACAGTGATAATACTAGATAAACAACTACAGACAGTAAACAGTGATGATACTAGATAAACAACTAGATTACAGACAGTAAACAGTGATAATACTAGATAAACAACTAGATTACAGACAGTAAACAGTGATAATACTAGATAAACAACTAGATTACAGACAGTAAACCGTGATAATACTAGATAAACAACTAGATTACAGACAGTAAACAGTGATGATACTAGATAGACAACTACAGACAGTAAACAGTGATGATACTAGTTAAACAACTAGATTACTGACATTAAACAGTGATAATACTAGATAAACAACTAGATTATAGACAGTAAACAGTGATGATACTAGTTAAACAACTAGATTACAGACAGTAAACAGTGATGATACTAGATAAACAACTAGACTACAGACAGTAAACAGTGATGATACTAGATAAACAACTACAGACAGTAAACAGTGATGATACTAGATAAACAACTAGATTACAGACAGTAAACAGTGATGATACTAGATAGACAACTACAGACAGTAAACAACTACATGATACTAGTTAAACAACTAGATTACTGACAGTAAACAGTGATGATACTAGATAAACAACTAGATTATAGACAGTAAACAGTGATGATACTAGATAAACAACTAGACTACAGACAGTAAACAGTGATGATAATAGATAAACAACTACAGACAGTAAACAGTGATGATACTAGATAAACAACTAGATTACAGACAGTAAACAGTGATGATACTAGATAAACAACTAGATTATAGACAGTAAACAGTGATGATACTAGATTAACAACTAGACTACAGACAGTAAACAGTGATTATACTAGATAAACAACTACAGACAGTAATCAGTGATGATACTAGTGAAACAACTAGATTACTGACAGTAAACAGTGATGATACTAGATAAACAACTAGATTATAGACAGTAAACAGTGATGATACTAGATAAACAACTAGATTACAGACAGTAAACAGTGATGATACTAGATAAACAACTAGACTGCAGACAGTAAACAGTGATGATACTAGATAAACAACTAGACTACAGACAGTAAACAGTGATGATACTAGATAAACAACTAGACTACAGACAGTAAACAGTGATGATACTAGATAAACAACTAGATTACAGACAGTAAACAGTGATGATACTAGATAGACAACTACAGACAGTAAACAGTGATGATACTAGATAAACAACTAGATTACAGACAGTAAACAGTGATAATACTAGATAAACAACTAGATTACAGACAGTAAACAGTGATGATACTAGTTAAACAACTAGATTACAGACAGTAAACAGTGATGATACTAGTTAAACAACTAGATTACAGACAGTAAACAGTGATAATACTAGATAAACAACTAGATTACAGACAGTAAACAGTGATAATACTAGATAAACAACTAGATTACAGACAGTAAACAGTGATAATACTAGATAAACAACTGATTACAGACGGTAAACAGTGATGATACTAGATAAACAACTAGATTACAGAACTAGATAAACAACTACAGACAGTAAACAGTGATAATACTAGATAAACAACTAGATTACAGACAGTAAACAGTGATAATACTAGATAAACAACTAGATTTACAGACAGTAAACAGTGATAATACTAGATAGACAACTACAGACAGTAAACCGTGATAATACTAGATAAACAACTAGATTACAGACAGTAAACAGTGATGATACTAGTTAAACAACTATATTACAGACAGTAAACAGTGATGATACTAGATAAACAACTAGACTACAGACAGTAAACAGTGATGATACTAGATAAACAACTACAGACAGTAAACAGTGATGATACTAGATAAACAACTAGATTACAGACAGTAAACAGTGATGATACTAGATAGACAACTACAGACAGTAAACAGTCATGATACTAGTTAAACAACTAGATTACTGACAGTAAACAGTGATAATACTAGATAAACAACTAGATTATAGACAGTAAACAGTGATGATACTAGATAAACAACTAGACT
The DNA here is from genome assembly GCA_030435695.1 of Brachymystax lenok tsinlingensis. Taxonomy (NCBI): domain Eukaryota; kingdom Metazoa; phylum Chordata; class Actinopteri; order Salmoniformes; family Salmonidae; genus Brachymystax; species Brachymystax lenok. The sequence goes on from CM059788.1 coordinate 44,212,547, forward strand.
ACAGACAGTAAACAGTGATGATAATAGATAAACAACTACAGACAGTAAACAGTGATGATACTAGATAAACAACTAGATTACAGACAGTAAACAGTGATGATACTAGATAAACAACTAGATTATAGACAGTAAACAGTGATGATACTAGATTAACAACTAGATTACAGACAGTAAACAGTGATGATACTAGATAAACAACTAGACTACAGACAGTAAACAGTGATTATACTAGATAAACAACTACAGACAGTAATCAGTGATGATACTAGTGAAACAACTAGATTACTGACAGTAAACAGTGATGATACTAGATAAACAACTAGATTATAGACAGTAAACAGTGATGATACTAGATAAACAACTAGATTACAGACAGTAAACAGTGATGATACTAGATAAACAACTAGACTACAGACAGTAAACAGTGATGATACTAGATAAACAACTAGACTACAGACAGTAAACAGTGATGATACTAGATAAACAACTAGATTACAGACAGTAAACAGTGATGATACTAGTTAAACAACTAGATTATAGACAGTAAACAGTGATGATACTAGATAAACAACTGAATTATAGACAGTAAACAGTGATGATACTAGATAAACAACTAGATTATAGACAGTAAACAGTGATGATACTAGATAAACAACTAGATTACAGACAGTAAACAGTGATAATACTAGATAAACAACTAGATTACAGACAGTAAACAGTGATGATACTAGATAGACAACTACAGACAGTAAACAGTGATGATACTAGTTAAACAACTAGATTTCTGACAGTAAACAGTGATGATACTAGATAAACAACTAGACTACAGACAGTAAACAGTGATGATACTAGATAAACAACTACAGACAGTAAACAGTGATGATACTAGATAAACAACTAGATTACAGACAGTAAACAGTGATAATACTAGATAAACAACTAGATTACAGACAGTAAACAGTGATGATACTAGATAAACAACTATATTACAGACAGTAAACAGTGATGATACTAGTTAAACAACTAGATTATAGACAGTAAACAGTGATGATACTAGATACACAACTAGATTATAGACAGTAAACAGTGATGATACTAGATAAACAACTAGATTACAGACAGTAAACAGTGATAATACTAGATAAACAACTAGATTACAGACAGTAAACAGTGATGATACTAGATAGACAACTACAGACAGTAAACAGTGATGATACTAGTTAAACAACTAGATTACTGACAGTAAACAGTGATGATACTAGATAAACAACTAGACTACAGACAGTAAACAGTGATGATACTAGATAAACAACTACAGACAGTAAACAGTGATGATACTAGATAAACAACTAGACTACAGACGAGTAAACGGTGATGATACTAGATAAACAACTAGATTACAGACAGTAAACAGTGATAATACTAGATAGACAACTACAGACAGTAAACCGTGATGATACTAGATAAACAACTAGATTATAGACAGTAAAGAGTGATGATACTAGATAAACAACTAGATTATAGACAGTAAACAGTGATGATACTAGATAAACAACTAGACTACAGACAGTAAACAGTGATGATACTAGATAAACAACTAGATTACAGACAGTAAACAGTGATGATACTAGATAGACAACTACAGACAGTAAACAGTGATGATACTAGTTAAACAACTAGATTACAGACAGTAAACAGTGATAATACTAGATAAACAACTAGATTACAGACAGTAAACAGTGATAATACTAGATAAACAACTAGATTACAGACAGTAAACAGTGATGATACTAGATAGACAACTACAGACAGTAAACAGTGATGATACTAGTTAAACAACTAGATTACAGACAGTAAACAGTGATGATACTAGATAAACAACTAGATTATAGACAGTAAACAGTGATGATACTAGATTAACAACTAGATTACAGACAGTAAACAGTGATGATACTAGATAAACAACTAGACTACAGACAGTAAACAGTGATTATACTAGATAAACAACTACAGACAGTAATCAGTGATGATACTAGTTAAACAACTAGATTACTGACAGTAAACAGTGATGATACTAGATAAACAACTAGATTATAGACAGTAAACAGTGATGATACTAGATAAACAACTAGATCACAGACAGTAAACAGTGATGATACTAGATAAACAACTAGACTACAGACAGTAAACAGTGATGATACTAGATAAACAACTAGACTACAGACAGTAAACAGTGATTATACTAGATAAACAACTAGATTACAGACAGTAAACAGTGATGATACTAGATAGACAACTACAGACAGTAAACAGTGATGATACTAGATAAACAACTACAGACAGTAAACAGTGATGATACTAGATAAATAAACAGACTAGGACAGTAAACAGTGATTATACTAGATAAACAACTAGATTACAGACAGTAAACAGTGATGATACTAGATAGACAACTACAGACAGTAAACAGTGATGATACTAGATAAACAACTACAGACAGTAAACAGTGATGATACTAGATAAACAACTAGATTACAGACAGTAAACAGTGATAATACTAGATAAACAACTAGATTACAGACAGTAAACAGTGATGATACTAGATAAACAACTAGATTACAGACAGTAAACAGTGATGATACTAGTTAAACAACTAGATTATAGACAGTAAACAGTGATGATACTAGATACACAACTAGATTACAGACAGTAAACAGTGATGATACTAGATAGACAACTACAGACAGTAAACAGTCATGATACTAGTTAAACAACTAGATTACTGACAGTAAACAGTGATGATACTAGATAAACAACTAGATTATAGACAGTAAACAGTGATGATACTAGATAAACAACTAGACTACAGACAGTAAACAGTGATGATAATAGATAAACAACTACAGACAGTAAACAGTGATGATACTAGATAAACAACTAGATTACAGACAGTAAACAGTGATGATACTAGATAGACAACTACAGACAGTAAACAGTGATGATACTAGATAAACAACTAGATTACTGACAGTAAACAGTGATGATACTAGATAAACAACTAGATTATAGACAGTAAACAGTGATGATACTAGATAAACAACTAGACTACAGACAGTAAACAGTGATGATAATAGATAAACAACTACAGACAGTAAACAGTGATGATACTAGATAAACAACTAGATTACAGACAGTAAACAGTGATGATACTAGATAGACAACTACAGACAGTAAACAGTCATGATACTAGTTAAACAACTAGCTTACTGACAGTAAACAGTGATGATACTAGATAAACAACTAGATTATAGACAGTAAACAGTGATGATACTAGATAAACAACTAGACTACAGACAGTAAACAGTGATGATACTAGATAAACAACTACAGACAGTAAACAGTGATGATACTAGTTAAACAAATAGATTACAGACAGTAAACAGTGATGATACTAGTTAAATAACTAGATTACAGACAGTAAACAGTGATGATACTAGATAAACAACTAGATTACAGACAGTACACAGTGATGATACTAGATAGACAACTACAGACAGTAAACAGTCATGATACTAGTTAAACAACTAGATTACTGACAGTAAACAGTGATGATACTAGATAAACAACTAGATTATAGACAGTAAACAGTGATGATACTAGATAAACAACTAGACTACAGACAGTAAACAGTGATGATACTAGATAAACAACTACAGACAGTAAACAGTGATGATACTAGTTAAACAAATACATTACAGACAGTAAACAGTGATGATACTAGTTAAACAAATAGATTACAGACAGTAAACAGTGATGATACTAGTTAAACAGCTAGATTACAGACAGTAAACAGTGAACATATTAGTTAAACAACTAGATTACAGACAGTAAACAGTGATAATACTAGATAAACAACTAGATTACAGACAGTAAACAGTGATAATACTAGATAGACAACTACAGACAGTATACCGTGATGATACTAGATAAACAACTAGATTACAGACAGTAAACAGTGATAATACTAGATAAACAACTAGATTACAGACAGTAAACAGTGATAATACTAGATAAACACCTAGATTACAGACAGTTAACAGTGATGATACTAGATAGACAACTACAGACAGTAAACAGTGATGATACTAGTTAAACAACTAGATTACTGACAGTAAACAGTGATGATACTAGATAAACAACTACAGACAGTAAACAGTGATGATACTAGATAAACAACTACAGACAGTAAACAGTGATGATACTAGATAAACAACTAGATTACAGACAGTAAACAGTGATGATACTAGATAGACAACTACAGACAGTAAACAGTGATGATACTAGATAAACAACTACAGACAGTAAACAGTGATGATACTAGATAAACAACTAGATTACAGACAGTAAACAGTGATGATACTAGATAGACAACTACAGACAGTAAACAGTGATGATACTAGTTAAACAACTAGATTACTGACATTAAACAGTGATAATACTAGATAAACAACTAGATTATAGACAGTAAACTGTGATGATACTAGTTAAACAACTAGATTACAGACAGTAAACAGTGATGATACTAGATAAACAACTAGACTACAGACAGAAAACAGTGATGATACTAGATAAACAACTACAGACAGTAAACAGTGATGATACTAGATAAACAACTAGATTACAGACAGTAAACAGTGATGATACTAGATAAACAACTAGATTACAGACAGTAAACAGTGATGATACTAGATAAACAACTACAGACAGTAAACAGTGATGATACTAGATAAACAACTACAGACAGTAAACAGTGATGATACTAGATAAACAACTAGATTACAGACAGTAAACAGTGATGATACTAGTTAAACAAATAGATTACTGACATTAAACAGTGATAATACTAGATAAACAACTAGATTATAGACAGTAAACAGTGATGATACTAGTTAAACAACTAGATTACAGACAGTAAACAGTGATGATACTAGATAAACAACTAGACTACAGACAGAAAACAGTGATGATACTAGATAAACAACTACAGACAGTAAACAGTGATGATACTAGATAAACAACTAGATTACAGACAGTAAACAGTGATGATACTAGATAGACAACTACAGACAGTAAACAGTGATGATACTAGATAAACAACTACAGACAGTAAACAGTGATGATACTAGATAAACAACTAGATTACAGACAGTAAACATTGATGATACTAGATAGACAACTACAGACAGTAAACAGTGATGATACTAGTTAAACAACTAGATTACTGACAGTAAACAGTGATGATACTAGATAAACAACTAGATTATAGACAGTAAACAGTGAAGATTACAGACAGTAAACAGTGATAATACTAGATAAACAACTAGATTACAGACAGTAAACAGTGATAATACTAGATAAACAACTAGATTACAGACAGTAAACAGTGATGATACTAGATAAACAACTAGATTACAGACAGTAAACAGTGATGATACTAGATAAACAACTAGATTACAGACAGTAAACAGTGATGATTCTAGATAAACAACTAGATTACAGACAGTAAACAGTGATGATACTAGTTAAACAACTAGATTATAGACAGTAAACAGTGATGATACTAGATACACAACTAGATTATAGACAGTAAACAGTGATGATACTAGATAAACATTTACAACTCTTCAGCAGGATCTATATTTTTTTGTCTGTGATTTCTAGCATGTACAGCGCAAAAACATGGTTAAAAGTCTTTGGTTGGAGCAAAATCCTGCATCCACAATGGCCCTAACACTGGCCACCCACCTGCACATTACTGGAGGCCAGAACCTTTTGGCGGGAACGCTGGTCTTGAGCTAAGGATTCTATACCAATGACGTTCACATTTTCCAGTACTAGCATGTCACTTTCCTGAGAGCAACACCTTATGCCCTGCTTGGCCTAAGTACATGTTATAATCATTTCACTCTCCCTGTCTGTCTGTCTGTCTGTTTTCAGATATCCTTCAAGGCAGTGAGCTCCTTTGATCCGGAGCTGGATCTGTCCAACCAGAGTGGGAAAGTCCTGAAACACGTCAACGAGAGCAGCCACATCTTCCTGGGTCTCTACCCAGGATCTACCTACTCCTTCACCCTCAGAGCCTCCACCGCCAAGGGCTATGGCCCCCCAGTCGTCACACAGTTCACCACCAAGATATCAGGTCAGTCCCTATCCCCTAGCCCTTACTGCTAGTTACCTAGCCCCTAACTCCTGCCCCCTAGGCACTAGTACAGCCCTAGTCATCACACAGTTCACCAGTCTAAAATGTATCCATGCTCACAAACACAACACCCCTATCCTCTAGTCTAGACACTAACACTAGACCCCTATCCTCTAGTCTAGACACTAACACTAGACCCCTATCCTCTAGTCTAGACACTAACACTAGACCCCTATCCTCTAGTCTAGACACTAACACTAGACCCCTATCCTCTAGTCTAGACACTAACACTAGACCCCTATCCTCTAGCCTAGACACTAACACTAGACCCCTATCCTCTAGCCTAGACACTAACACTAGACCCCTATCCTCTAGCCTAGACACTAACACTAGACCCCTATCCTCTAGTCTAGACACTAACACTAGACCCCTATCCTCTAGTCTAGACACTAACACTAGACCCCTATCCTCTAGCCTAGACACTAACACTAGACCCCTATCCTCTAGTCTAGACACTAACACTAGACCCCTATCCTCTAGTCTAGACACTAACACTAGACCCCTATCCTCTAGCCTAGACACTAACACTAGACCCCTATCCTCTAGTCTAGACACTAACACTAGACCCCTATCCTCTAGTCTAGACACTAACACTAGACCCCTATCCTCTAGTCTAGACACTAACACTAGACCCCTATACTCTAGGTTATAGGGTTGCTCTTAAAGGATTGAATAGGTATAGGCAATATGATAATACCTTCACCTTGCCTTCTGGCATTATGATCAAGCAATTATCGGATGTTGCACCACAGTGCACATAGCTTATGCAAATGTTCCACACCCATCCCTCGAGGGGCATATGGGAATGTTTCTAACTAGAGGAGACTGATGTGTGTGTTGTCTTTCTAACTAGAGGAGACTGATGTGTGTGTTGTCCTTCTAACTAGAGGAGACTGATGTGTGTGTGTGTGTGTGTGTGTGTGTGTTGTCCTAACTAGAGGAGACTGATGTGTGTGTTGTCCTTCTAACTAGAGGAGACTGATGTGTGTGTGCTGTCCTTCTAACTAGAGGAGACTGATGTGTGTGTGCTGTCCTTCTAACTAGAGGAGACTGATGTGTGTGTGCTGTCCTTCTAACTGGAGGAGACTGATGTGTGTGTGTTGTCCTTCTAACTAGAGGAGACTGATGTGTGTGTGCTGTCCTTCTAACTAGAGGAGACTGATGTGTGTGTGTTGTCCTTCTAGCTCCCTCCATGCCAGCCTATGACCAGGAGACATCTCTGAACCAGACAGACAGCACAGTGACTGTCCTGCTGAAACCTGCACAGAGCCGAGGGGCCCCTGTCAGGTAGGATGGTACACACACACACACACACACACACACACACACACACACACACACACACACACACACACACACACAGACACACACACACAGAAATATAGTTTTGTGAAATCTACTTGACTACACCAAAACACATCCTCTTAGTCCCGTGTAATGACAAGAACACAACGGGTCACGATAATACGTTACCATCATAAAGTTCCAGGAAACTTGATGTGTTTGTAGATGTAATCCTGTGGAGAAGACCTTCTCCTTTTAAGCAGAGAACAAAGAGTTTCCCTCACCAAGGCCTTTTATGTACTGTGCTGGGTCTGGGTTCAGTGGGCAAGGGGTGAGCAACTCACACCAAGACACCAGACTGGTACAGGGAAAACACATGCCTTCTCTCTGCTGGATGGGTCAATCATTAGTTAATATCAGACAAATTACGCTGCGGTAGGGCCACTGTGGTAGGGCCACTGTGGTAAGGACACAGTGGTGACACAGATGCATCATGCAAGACAGCTTTCTCTGGTATCTTCTTTCTCGTTAGGAAGGACATCTGGTGTCAATGAGGGATGTTTGATCGATGTCTTACAAACTGCCATATTCTATTACAAACTGCCATATTCTATTACAAACTGCCATATTCTATTTCAAACTGCCATATTCTATCACAAACTGCCATATTCTATTACAAACTGCCATATTCTATCACAAACTGCCATATTTCTTTTTCAAACTGCCATGTTCTATCACAAACTGCCATATTCTATTACAAACTGCCATATTCTATCACAAACTGCCATATTATATTACAAACTGCTATATTCTAATACAAACTGCCATATTCTATTACAAACTGCCATATTATATTACAAACTGCCATATTCTAATACAAACTGCCATATTCTATTACAAACTGCCATATTCTAATACAAGCTGCCATATTCTATCACAAACTGCGATATTCTATTACAAACTGCCATATTATATTACAAACTGCCATATTCTAATACAAACTGCCATATTCTATTACAAACGGCCATATTCTAATACAAGCTGCCATATTCTATTACAAACTGCCATATTCTGTTACAAACTGCCATATTCTAATACAAACTGTCATATTCTATTACAAACTGCCATATTCTATTACAAACTGCCATATTCTAATACACAACAATGGTAGACTGTACACTTCTACACCCAATGCAAATCAATCCAGAGAGAGAGAGAGAGAGAGAGAGTTATTGGTCCTCATCTTGGATTATAAATGAAGGGGATAATATACGATGAGACTTGACATATTTTTACACTTAATAATCTAATCTGAGTCCTTTAGAGATATCAGCCTGCAAGTCCTCAGTCAGGCCTGTTAACTCAACTCTTATGCCACGTTTAGCTGCCCTCACTATTGCCTGAACAAAAAAGAGAGAACGATATGTTATGATTGCATTTTTAATGTTCTAGCAGGTATCAATCAGAAAGTGCCCAAATGAATCTCTCAAAGACAGGAAAAAAGACAATAAAATAGTCAGGAAAATAGATAGAAATATAGACATTAAAATAATCAGGAAAATAGACAATAAAATAGACAGGAAAATAGACAATAAAATAGACAGGAAAATAGACAATAAAATAGTCCGGAAAATAGACAATGAAATAGACAGGAAAATAGACAATAAAATAGACAATAAAATAGTCAGGAAAATAGACAATAAAATAGTCAGGAAAATAGACAATAAAATAGACAGGAAAATAGACAATAAAATAGACATTAAAATAGACAATAAAATAGTCAGGAAAATAGACAATAAAATAGACATTAAAATAGACAATAAAATAGTCAGGAAAATAGACAATAAAATAGACAGGAAAATAGACAATAAAATAGACATTAAAATAGACAATAAAATAGTCAGGAAAATAGACAATAAAATAGACAATAAAATAGTCAGGAAAATAGACAATAAAATAGTCAGGAAAATAGACAATAAAATAGACAGGAAAATAGACAATAAAATAGACATTAAAATAGACAATAAAATAGTCAGGAAAATAGACAATAAAATAGACATTAAAATAGACAATAAAATAGTCAGGAAAATAGACAATAAAATAGACAATAAAATAGACAGGAAAATAGACAATAAAATAGACAGGAAAATAGACAATAAAATAGTCCGGAAAATAGACAATGAAATAGACAGGAAAATAGACAATAAAATAGACAATAAAATAGTCAGGAAAATAGACAATAAATTAGACAGGAAAATAGACAATGAAATAGACAGGAAAATAGACAATAAAATAGACATTAAAATAGACAATAAAATAGTCAGGAAAATAGACAATAAAATAGACAGGAAAATAGACAATAAAATAGACATTAAAATAGACAATAAAATAGTCAGGAAAATAGACAATAAAATAGACAATAAAATAGTCAGGAAAATAGACAATAAAATAGTCAGGAAAATAGACAATAAAATAGACAGGAAAATAGACAATAAAATAGACATTAAAATAGACAATAAAATAGTCAGGAAAATAGACAATAAAATAGACATTAAAATAGACAATAAAATAGTCAGGAAAATAGACAATAAAATAGACAATCAAATTGTCAGGAAAATAGACAATAAAATAGTCAGGAAAATAGACAATAAAATAGACAGGAAAAGAGACAATAAAATAGACAGGAAAATAGACAATAAAATTGTCAGGAAAATAGACAATAAAATAGTCAGGAAAAGAGACAATAAAAGAGACAATAAAATAGACAATAAAATAGACAATAAAATAGACAGGAAAATAGACATTAAAATAGACATTAAAATAGACATTAAAATAGTAAGGAAAATAGACAGTAAAATAGACAATAAAAAAGACATTAAAATAGACAATAAAATAGACATTAAAATAGACAATAAAATAGTCAGGAAAATAGACAAAAAAATAGACATTAAAATAGACAATAAAATAGTCAGGAAAATAGACAATAAAATAGACAATAAAATTGTCAGGAAAATAGACAATAAAATAGTCAGGAAAATAGACAATAAAATAGACAGGAAAAGAGACAATAAAATAGACAGGAAAATAGACAATAAAATTGTCAGGAAAATAGACAATAAAATAGTCAGGAAAAGAGACAATAATATAGACAATAAAATAGACAATAAAATAGACAGGAAAATAGACAATAAAATAGACAATAAAATAGATAGGAAAATAGACATTAAAATAGACATTAAAATAGTAAGGAAAATAGACAATAAAATAGTCAGGAAAATAGACAATAAAATAGACAATAAAATATTCAGGAAAAAAGACAATAAAATAGACAGGAAAATAGACAATAAAATAGACAATAAAATAGACAGGAAAAGAGTCAATAAAATAGTCAATAAAATAGACAATAAAATAGTCAGGAAAATAGACAATAAAATAGACAATAAAATAGACAATAAAATAGTCAGGAAAACAAACAATAAAATAGACAGGAAAATAGACAATAAAATAGTCAGGAAAATAGACAATAAAATAGTCAATAAAATAGACAAAAAAAAAGTCAGGAAAATAGACAATAAAATAGACAGGAAAATAGTCAGGAAAATAGACAGGAAAATAGTCAGGAAAATAGACAATAAAATAGACATTAAAATAGTCAGGAAAATAAACAATGAAATAGACAATAAAATATTTAGGAAAATAGACAATAAAATAGTCAGGAAAATAAACAATGAAATAGACAATGAAATAGTCAGGAAAATAGACAATAAAATAGTCAGGAAAATAAACAATGAAATAGACAATAAAATAGTCAGGAAAATAGACAATAAAATAGTCAGGAAAATAAACAATGAAATAGACAATAAAATAGTCAGGAAAATAGACAATAAAATAGTCAGGAAAATAAACAATGAAATAGACAATAAAATGGTCAGGAAAATAGACAATAAAATAGACAGGAAAATAGACAATAAAATAGACATTAAAATAGACAATAAAATAGTCAGGAAAATAGACAATAAAATAGACAATAAAATAGTCAGGAAAATAGACAATAAAATAGTCAGGAAAATAGACAATAAAATAGACAGGAAAATAGACAATAAAATAGACATTAAAATAGACAATTAAATAGTCAGGAAAATAGACAATAAAATAGACATTAAAATAGACAATAAAATAGTCAGGAAAATAGACAATAAAATAGACAATAAAATAGACAGGAAAATAGACAATAAAATAGACAGGAAAATAGACAATAAAATAGTCCGGAAAATAGACAATGAAATAGACAGGAAAATAGACAATAAAATAGACAATAAAATAGTCAGGAAAATAGACAACAAAATAGACAATAAAATAGACATTAAAATAGACAATAAAATAGTCAGGAAAATAGACAATAGACATTAAAATAGTAGACAGGAAAATAGACAATAAAATAGACAGGAAAGTAGACAATAAAATAGACATTAAAATAGACAATAAAATAGTCAGGAAAATAGACAATAAAATAGACATTAAAATGAACAATAAAATAGTAGAAGGCCAGAAATAGACAATAAAATAGACAGGAAAGTAGGGGAAATAGACATTAAAATAGACATAAAATAGTCAGGAAAATAGACAATAAAATAGTCAGGAAAATAGACAATAAAATAGACAGGAAAATAGACAATAAAATAGACATTAAAATAGACAATAAAATAGTCAGGAAAATAGACAATAAAATAGACATTAAAATAGACAATAAAATAGTCAGGAAAACAAACAATAAAATAGACAATCAAATTGTCAGGAAAATAGACAATAAAATAGTCAGGAAAATAGACAATAAAATAGACAGGAAAAGAGACAATAAAATAGACAGGAAAATAGACAATAAAATTGTCAGGAAAATAGACAATAAAATAGTCAGGAAAAGAGACAATAAAATAGACAATAAAATAGACAATAAAATAGACAGGAAAATAGACATTAAAATAGACATTAAAATAGTAAGGAAAATAGACAGTAAAATAGACAATAAAAAAGACATTAAAATAGACAATAAAATAGACATTAAAATAGACAATAAAATAGTCAGGAAAATAGACAATAAAATAGACATTAAAATAGACAATAAAATAGTCAGGAAAATAGACAATAAAATAGACAATAAAATTGTCAGGAAAATAGACAATAAAATAGTCAGGAAAATAGACAATAAAATAGACAGGAAAAGAGTCAATAAAATAGACAGGAAAATAGACAATAAAATTGTCAGGAAAATAGACAATAAAATAGTCAGGAAAAGAGACAATAATATAGACAATAAAATAGACAATAAAATAGACAGGAAAATAGACAATAAAATAGACATTAAAATAGTAAGGAAAATAGACAATAAAATAGTCAGGAAAATAGACAATAAAATAGACAATAAAATATTCAGGAAAAAAGACAATAAAATAGACAGGAAAATAGACAATAAAATAGACAATAAAATAGACAGGAAAAGAGTCAATAAAATAGTCAATAAAATAGACAATAAAATAGTCAGGAAAATAGACAATAAAATAGACAATAAAATAGACAATAAAATAGTCAGGAAAACAAACAATAAAATAGACAGGAAAATAGACAATAAAATAGTCAGGAAAATAGACAATAAAATAGTCAATAAAATAGACAAAAAAAAAGTCAGGAAAATAGACAATAAAATAGACAGGAAAATAGTCAGGAAAATAGACAGGAAAATAGTCAGGAAAATAGACAATAAAATAGACATTAAAATAGTCAGGAAAATAAACAATGAAATAGACAATAAAATAGTTAGGAAAATAGACAATAAAATAGTCAGGAAAATAAACAATGAAATAGACAATAAAATAGTCAAGAAAATAGACAATAAAATAGTCAGGAAAATAAACAATGAAATAGACAATAAAATAGTCAGGAAAATAGACAATAAAATAGTCAGGAAAATAAACAATGAAATAGACAATAAAATAGTCAGGAAAATAAACAATAAAATAGACATTAAAATAGTCAGGAAAATAGACAGGAAAATAAACAATGAAATAGACAATAAAATAGACAATAAAATAGTCAGGAAAATAGACAATGAAATAGACAATAAAATAGTCAGGAAAATAGACAATAAAATAGACATTAAACTAGTCAGGAAAACAGATAACTACACCAAAACACCTTACATACACACACACACACACACGCACGCACAGAGGGTCTCCCTCTCTCTCTCTCTCTCTCTCTGGGTCTCCCTCTCAATTCTATTCAATTCAAGGGGCTTTATTGACATGGGAAACATGTGTTAACATTGCCAAAGCAGGTGAAATAGATAATATACAAAAGTGAAATAAACAATACATATTTACAGTAAACATTACACTCACATAAGTTCCAAACGAATAAAGAAATTACAAATGTCATATTATGTATATATACAGAGTTGTAACGATGTACAAATGGTTAAAGTACAAAAGGGAAAATAAATAAATATGGGTTGTATTTACAATGGTGTTTGTTCTTCACTGGTTGACCCAGTAGATATGGGAGTTTATCAAAATCGGGTTTGTTTTCGAATTCTTTGTGGATCTGTGTAATCTGAAGGAAATATGTGTCTCTAATATGGTCATACATTTGGCAGGAGGTTAGGAAGTGCAGCTCAGTTTCCACATCATTGTGTGGGCAGTGTGCACATAGCCTGTCTTCTCTTGAGAGCCAGGTCTGCCCTCTGTGGCCTTTCTCAATAGCAAGGCTATGCTCACTGAGTCTGTACATAGTCAAAGCTTTCCTTAAGTTTGGGTCAGTCATAGAGGTCAGGTATTCTGCCACTGTGTACTCTTTGTTTAGGGCCAAATAGCATTCTAGTTTGCTAAATGTTTTTGTTAATTCTTTCCAATGTGTCAAGTAATTATCTTTTTGGTTTCTCATGATTTGGTTGGGTCTAATTGTGTTGCTGTCCTGGGGTTCTGTGGGGTGTTTGTGTTTGTGTTTGTAGAACAGAGCCCCAGGACCAGCTTAGGGACTCTTCTTCTCAGGTTCATCTCTCTGTAGGTGATGGCTTTGTTATGGAAGGTTTGGGAATCACTTCCTTTGAGGTGGTTGTAGAATTTAACGGCTCTTTTATGGATTAAAAAAATTAGCGGGTATCGGCCTAGTTCTGCTCTGCATGGATTATTTGGTGTTCTACGTTGTACACAGAGGAAAGTTTTGCAGAATTCTGCATGCAGTCTAATTTTGGTGTTTGTCCCATTTTGTGAATTCTTGGTTGGTGAGCGGACCCCAGACCTCACAACCATAAAGGGCAATGGGTTCTATAACTGATTCAAGTATTTTTGACAGATCCTAGTTGGTATGTCAAATTTTATGTTCCTTTTGATGGCATAGAAGGCCCTTCGTGCCTTGTCTCTCAGATCGTTCACAGCTTTGTGGAAGTTACCTGTGGCGCTTATGTTTAGGCCAAGGTATGTCTGTCTTTTTGTGTGCTCTAGGGCAACGGTGTCTAGATGGAATTTGTATTTGTGGTCATGGCGACTGGACCTTTTTTGGAACAGGTGTGCACTGCTGCCTTGTATAGGTGGACAAGGATAGGTGACCAGGCACAGTCAAGGGAAACACTTGCGTAATTTTGTGATCTTCTCTTGCCTTATCATTCTTTACATACAGAGGGTAGTGTATTTTAATTACCTCTGAACAGCGGGAGGCAGCTTCTAAGGCCTCTCCATGTGGGTTGGAGTAGACTGTGCAACTCTCCTGCCATCGTTGGGCTAAAGGGCTTTGACATCTCTCACTTTGACACGTCAGTGCTAATTGAAGTTGTATCAAGCTTGGCAGCCTGAATTTAGCATTCAGTCCTTATAAAGTAATGTCATGTATTTTTCTCCTTGGCTTTTGGAAATAAAATATAGCTTCAGACTGAACATTACTCACTCAGTGTTTTCAGGTTTCTGTTGTTTTCGAGCATTTGCTGTACAGCGTTGGAATATTATTCTTTGGTAGTTGTAAGCCTTCCAGGTGATTCCGTAATTCCGTCCAAAATCAGGATGTAGGTTTTGATTTGGAGTGAAGGTTATGTTGTGGAGGGTAGTATCCTGTATATGTCCTGGTGACATAGTGAAGGTTATGTTGTGGAGGGTAGCATCCTGTATATGTCCTGGTGACATAGTGAAGGTTATGTTGTGGAGGGTAGTATCCTGTATATGTCCTGGTGACATAGTGAAGGTTATGTTGTGGAGGGTAGTATCCTGTATATGTCCTGGTGACATAGTGATGGTTATGTTGTAGAGGGTAAGATCCTGTATATGTCCTGGTGACATAGTGAAGGTTATGTTGTGGAGGGTAGAGTCCTGTATATGTCCTGGTGACATAGTGAAGGTTATGTTGTGGAGGGTAGTATCCTGTATATGTCCTGGTGACATAGTGAAGGTTATGTTGTGGAGGATAGTATCCTGTATATGTCCTGGTGACATAGTGAAGGTTATGTTGTGGAGGGTAGCATCCTGTATATGTCCTGGTGACATAGTGAAGGTTATGTTGTGGAGGGTAGTATCCTGTATATGTCCTGGTGACATAGTGAAGGTTATGTTGTAGAGGGTAAGATCCTGTATATGTCCTGGTGACATAGTGAAGGTTATGTTGTGGAGGATAGTATCCTGTATATGTCCTGGTGACATAGTGAAGGTTATGTTGTGGAGGGTAGCATCCTGTATATGTCCTGGTGACATAGTGAAGGTTATGTTGTGGAGGGTAGTATCCTGTATATGTCCTGGTGACATAGTGAAGGTTATGTTGTGGAGGGTAGCATCCTGTATATGTCCTGGTGACATAGTGAAGGTTATGTTGTGGAGGGTAGTATCCTGTATATGTCCTGGTGACATAGTGAAGGTTATGTTGTGGAGGGTAGTATCCTGTATATGTCCTGGTGACATAGTGAAGGTTATGTTGTGGAGGGTAGTATCCTGTATATGTCCTGGTGACATAGTGAAGGTTATGTTGTGGAGGATAGTATCCTGTATATGTCCTGGTGACATAGTGAAGGTTATGTTGTGGAGGGTCCTGTATATGTCCTGGTGACATAGTGAAGGTTATGTTGTGGAGGGTAGTATCCTGTATATGTCCTGGTGACATAGTGAAGGTTATGTTGTGGAGGGTAGTATCCTGTATATGTCCTGGTGACATAGTGAAGGTTATGTTGTGGAGGGTAGTATCCTGTATATGTCCTGGTGACATAGTGAAGGTTATGTTGTGAAGGGTAGTATCCTGTATATGTCCTGGTGACATAGTGAAGGTTATGTTGTGGAGGGTAGTATCCTGTATATGTCCTGGTGACATAGTGAAGGTTATGTTGTGGAGGGTAGTATCCTGTATATGTCCTGGTGACATAGTGAAGGTTATGTTGTGGAGGGTAGCATCCTGTATATGTCCTGGTGACATAGTGAAGGTTATGTTGTGGAGGGTTGTATCCTGTATATGTCCTGGTGACATAGTGATGGTTATGTTGTGGAGGGTAGTATCCTGTATATGTCCTGGTGACATAGTGAAGGTTATGTTGTGGAGGGTAGTATCCTGTATATGTCCTGGTGACATAGTGATGGTTATGTTGTAGAGGGTAGTATCCTGTATATGTCCTGGTGACATAGTGATGGTTATGTTGTGGCGGGTAGTATTTTGTATATGTCCTGGTGACATAGTGAAGGTTATGTTGTGGAGGGTAGTATCCTGTATATGTCCCTGACAATAAATACATATTATTTTAAGAACATGCTGAAAAATGCAGGAGCTCATCTGATTATGACCTCTCTCTCTCTCTCTCTCTCTCACCCTCACCCTCACCCTCACCCTCACACTGTTCTGCTGGGTTCTCAGAAGGGGTGAGATCCTCTGGACTTGGGGTTCTTCATTTGTCTGTTCTGCTGTGATGTCGACGCAATGGTCAGTGTCTGGGTTGGACTGTTCTGCTGTGGTGTCGAGACTTTTGTCGGGAGCTGAGGTGGGCTGTTCTGCTGGCTTCTCTGCGGGGGGGGGGTCCACCTCTCTAATGGGTTGTTCTCTGTCACACGCCACCCCTCTCTCTCTCTCTCTCTCTCTCTGTCTCTGTCTCTGTCTCTCTCTCTCTCTCTCTCTCTCTCTCTCTCTCTCTCTCTCTCTCTCTCTCTCTGGGTCTCTCTCTCTCTCTCTCTCACTCTCTCTCACTCTCTCTGGGTCTCCATTTCTCTCTCTCTCTCTCTTTCTCTGGGTCTCTCTCTCTCTCTATCTCTCTTTCTCTCTCCCCCTCTCTCTCTCTCTTCTCTGTTCAAATTGTAGGTGAACCCTTGAAAATAGAAAATCTGAATTGCAAAAAGGGATAAGGTGAAGGGTGGAAATGGGAGGAGAACCAAAAAAGAGATACTGGTGAGCTTTTTGACTGTGTTTTCTTTTACCCAAAGGGACACAAGGCAGCTTTGAAAAAGCCCTAGGAGACAGAAAGAAAGCAGTGGCCATCCATAAAGGCTGGGTAACTCCACTCTGTTAGAAGGGCCATGCTGCATCACCAGACACCAATAGGCCTATGTGCTTTTTCTCCAATCTATTGAACCAGAGGTGAAAGGAAATATGTTCTACTATGCAATACTCCCTCTTAAGTGAATAGGTTTTACCAAGGGAACCACAGTGTTACCTACCCAGCGTCACAGCAGAGCCGGGCCTTGTGACTGGGGCTTGATTTGATGACGCAATCTAGCCGTCTGATTGGCTTTGGGACGCAATGATGCTCCAGAAAAATTGTCTGGGTAGCCTTCATTTAAAAACGAGGGCCTCCAAATGTTATCTTTCTTTCAACTTCACTGATTATTAACACAGTTAGTTCAATATTAGATATCATATGTTAAGCTTCTTCAATCAGCTTTCAGTTCACATATTGTGACACAGCTCAATATATATATATATATATATATATATATATATATATATATATATATATAAGTTCTATCTATCTATATCTATCTTTTAAATAGTATAATTTACAGATGAAGGAAGAGGCAATGATTTTCATATATATTTTCGTATTTGTGTAATTACTATTCTGTGTAAAATGTTATGTGGATGTTGGGTAGCTAATCTCTTGGAGGACGACGACAGCGTTACAGGGAACATGTTTTGCCAGAGGGCTTTGACAAACACACAAACACACACACACACACACACACACCGCTTTTTTTTCCAGAGGGCCCTCTCTCCACTAGCTGTCCCTGTAAAAGGATTAAGCAGAGTGTCTATCAGTCAGCGGTGTCGTGTTGAAACTAAAATGGCCCCTCATCACATCAGCAGCCAGAAGACGCCTCTTCACTCACACATCAGTCTCCACATCAGTCACTCTCAGTCTTCACTCAGTCACTCTCAGTCTTCACTCAGTCACTCTCAGTCTTCACTCTGTCTCAATAAATGTTGATATGCCTCTAAATTAATAAATATCCACTATGTTGATATACCTCTAAATAAACAAATATCCACTATGTTGATATACCTCTAAATAAATACATATCCACTATGTTGATATACCTCTAAATAAATACATATCCACTATGTTGATATGCCTCTAAATAAATAAATATCCACTATTTTGATATGCCTCTAAATAAATAAATATACACTATGTTGATATACCTCTAAATAAATAAATATCCACTATGTTGATATACCTCTAAATAAATACATACCCACTATGTTGATATACCTCTAAATTAATACATACCCACTATGTTGATATACCTCTAAATTAATACATACCCACTATGTTGATATACCTCTAAATTAATACATACCCACTATGTTGATATACCTCTAAATTAATACATACCCACTATGTTGATATACCTCTAAATTAATACATACCCACTATGTTGATATACCTCTAAATTAATACATACCCACTATGTTGATATACCTCTAAATAAATACATACCCACTATGTTGATATACCTCTAAATTAATACATACCCACTATGTTGATATACCTCTAAATTAATACATACCCACTATGTTGATATACCTCTAAATTAATACATACCCACTATGTTGATATACCTCTAAATTAATACATACCCACTATGTTGATATACCTCTAAATAAATACATACCCACTATGTTGATATACCTCTAAATTAGTACATACCCACTATGTTGATATACCTCTAAATTAATACATACCCACTATGTTGATATACCTCTAAATTAATACATACCCACTATGTTGATATACCTCTAAATTAATACATACCCACTATGTTGATATACCTCTAAATTAATACATACCCACTATGTTGATATACCTCTAAATTAATACATACCCACTATGTTGATATACCTCTAAATTAATACATACCCACTATGTTGATATACCTCTAAATTAATACATACCCACTATGTTGATATACCTCTAAATTAATACATACCCACTATGTTGATATACCTCTAAATTAATACATACCCACTATGTTGATATACCTCTAAATTAATACATACCCACTATGTTGATATACCTCTAAATTAATACATACCCACTATGTTGATATACCTCTAAATTAATACATACCCACTATGTTGATATACCTCTAAATTAATACATACCCACTATGTCTCTTTTGGAAGCAGATCATTTGCAACGCCAATGTTTTACCCCTTTTTTTTTTGTCCCCTCCTCTTCGTCCTCCTCCTCTTCCTCCTCCTATCATCACCTAATGCCTTGGGCCAGAGCCTACGCATATTGAGACACTGATCTGGCTTGCATACATAAACTGTAGTATACGACCTGGTTCAATTTTTACAGAGAGTGAGAGTTTGTTTTCCCTACTGCTTTCTACCCCATAGCATTTAAAGATCATATTTACCCAGCTATGCATGCCTCTGAAAATCAGTTAAGTGATTTTCTACACTCCTTAAAATAAGCCTTCAATGTCTTTGATCCTCCCATCACACACACACACACACACACACACACACACACACACACACACACACAGCTAGACAATAATTGCCGGAGCTGGTGTGTAAATGATGTGGCACATTTCAACGGCAGCAGCTTTTTACGATTTAACGGTAAACGGTAATCTAGGAGATAGGGGGTTAAAGACTGAGGGGACAGACTGGAGGAGGCTGGGGAGATGCTGAGTCAGGAGAGAGGGGGTTAAAGACTGAGAGGACAGGCTGGAGGAGGCTGGGGAGATGCTGAGTCAGGAGAGAGGGGGTTAAAGACTGAGGGGACAGACTGGAGGAGGCTGGGGAGATGCTGAGTCAGGAGAGAGGGGGTTAAAGACTGAGAGGACAGGCTGGAGGAGGCTGGGGAGATGCTGAGTCAGGAGAGAGGGGGTTAAAGACTGAGGGGACAGACTGGAGGAGGCTGGGGAGATGCTGAGTCAGGAGATAGGGTTAAAGACTGAGAGGACAGACTGGAGGAGGCTGGGGAGATGCTGAGTCAGGAGAGAGGGGGTTAAAGACTGAGAGGACAGGATACACTTGAGCCGAAGTTGAAAAAATAAGACAAAAATAAGACAAAACAAACGGAAAATTAAAAATGGATCGGTGGCGGCTAGAAGACCGTTGACGTCGACCGCCGAACGCCGCCCGAACAAGGAGAGGGACCAACTTCGGCTCAAGTCGTGACAGCAGTTCGACAGATACAACAACACAGAGTTACACATGGAGTAAACAAACATACAGTCAATAATACAGTAGAAAAACAAATCTATATGCAATGTGTAACTGCTATAGATGGAAGGAAAGTAGTGTGGAAACCTACCAAAAAACAGTTAGGCAACAACAAATTCAATCCCTTTTAGACAACTTCCTGGATAAAACGTTCCACTGTAATAGTGAAGGTGTAAACTTGGCAGTAGAAAACATAAACAGTATATTGGACCTCTCAGCTTCCCTATAAAAAATATTTTTTCTCAAGCAGACAACCTAAGAAAACTCAAAACAATGACAAATGGTTTGATGAAGAATGCAATAACTAAGAAAGAAATTGAGAAACCTATCCAACCAAAAACATAGAGACCCAGGAAACCTGAGCCTACGTCTTCACTATGGTGAATCACTAAAACAGTACAGAAATATGCTACGGAAAAAGAAGGAACAGCACGTCAGAAATCAGCTCAATGTAAGGCAAGAATGATCTTCTACGCCATCAATAGGAACATAAAATTTGACATCCCTATTAGAGTCTGTCTACAAATTCTTGAATCAGTTATAGAACCCATTGTCCTTTATGGTTGTGAGGTCTGGGGTCCGCTCACCAACCAAGAATTCACAAAATGGGACAAACACCAAAATGAGACTGCATGCAGAATTCTGCAAAAATGTCCTCTGTGTACAACGTAGAACACCAAATAATCCATGCAGAGCAGAATTAGGCCGATACCCGCTAATTATCAAAATCCATAAAAGAGCCGTTAAATTCTACAACCACCTCAAAGGAAGTGATTCCCAAACCTTCCATAACAAAGCCATCACCTACAGAGAGATGAACCTGGAGAAGAGTCCCCTAAGTAAGCTGGTCCTGGGGCTCTGTTCACAAACACAAACACACCCCACAGAGCCCCAGGACAGCAGCACAATTAGACCCAACCAAATCATGAGAAAACAAAAAGATAATTACTTGGCACATTGGAAAGAATTAACAAAAAAATGTAGCAAACTAGAATGCTATTTAGCCCTAAACAGAGAGTACACAGTGGCAGAATACCTGACTACTATGACTGACCCAAACTTATGGAAAGCTTTGACTATGTAAAGATTCAGTGAGCATAGCCTTGCTATTGAGAAAGGCCACTGTAGGCAGACCTGGCTCTCAAGAGAAGACAGCCTATGTGCACACTGCCCACAAAATGAGGTGGAAACTGAGCTGCACTTCCTAACCTCCTGCCCAATGTATGACCATATTAGAGACACATATTTCCTTCAGATTACACAGATCCACAAAGAATTCGAAAACCACCCGAAGCATTTCGTGGTAAGGTCTACACCTGTTGAATTTGGCACATGTGACAAATAACATTTCATTTGAAATACACCCATATTTATTTGTATTTATTTTCCCTTTTGTACTTTAACTATTTGCACATTGTTACAACACTGTATATATACTTAATATGACATTTGAAATGTCTTCATTCCTTTGGAACTTCTGTGAGTGTAATGTTTACTGTTCATTTTTATTGTTTATTTCACTTTTGTTTATTATCTATTTCACCTGCTTTGGCAATGTTAACATATGTTTCCCATGTCTTTAAGACCTTTGAATTGAATTGAACTGAGAGAGAGATATATATATAGAGAGAGATGGAGACAGAGAGAGGAGAGAGAGAGAGAGAGAGAGAGAGAGAGAGAGAGAGAGAGAGAGAGAGAGAGAGAGGGAGAGAGAGAGAGGGACAGAGAGAGAAAGAAAGGGAGAGAGAGAGGGGTGAGAGGGAGGGACAGAGATTATGAGAGTCAGAAGAGCAGCATGATTGAAATACTCCCCATGCCTATCAGCCCACAGCCTTTCAGCCCACAGCCTATCACAGACAGCCTATCACAGACAGCCTATCAGCCCACAGCCTATCACAGACAGCCTATCACAAACAGCCTATCACAGACAGCCTATCAGCCCACAGCCTATCACAGACAATCAGCCCACAGCCTATCAGCCCACAGCCTATCACAGACAGCCTATCAGCCCACAGCCTATCACAGACAATCAGCCCACAGCCTATCAGCCCACAGCCTATCACAGACAGCCTATCACAAACAGCCTATCACACACAGTTTATCATCCTACATAAAAAATACATCTTATTTTCAGGTCACAATCCAGTCTATCCACCATAATTGGTGTGAGTCACACAGAGGGAGGTGGGTGGGGAGCAGGTGGGCGGAGGGGGGAGGGTTGAAAATCTATCGGCCGAGAGGAACAGCCGGTGCAGAGGAACCTAATTGGTGTCAGCTCAGGTTGCCTGTGTGTGTGTGTGTGGGACAGGAATACGGGTTCTACCCTGCAGGGCCCCCAGACTCCTGTGTGGCCTACCTCTTAACAGCTTAAGCCATTCTTCTCAAACCACTTTTCTCCCCGCTTCCCTCTCGTTGTAGTTTTTGTGCAGGCGTCATTCATGAGGAATTAGCTGCAATCATGTGCTTTTGATGTCGAGAGAGACGAGCATCATGCGTTGGGAATCTGGCGTTAAACTTGTTATATAGTACAGGCCCCATTTTATCTGATGTAGGTGCTAAGTTCTCTTTCGGTTACTAGTCCAACACTCTAACCACTAGGCTGCCTGCCACCCCAGAAATGTTGCTGTTTGTTGTCTGTTGTCGTTTTGTTTCCCATCCCGCCATGTCCTGGTGAATTAAGCATGTGATTAAATGACACACACACACACACACACACACACACACACACACACACACACACACACACACACAACACACACACCACACCCTGTCAGAAGTGGTGGTCCCAGTGTGTGGTGACAGGGAGGCATCTGATCTAAGGAACACTACCATTGACCACTGTTCCCTCTAAGCCACGCAGCTCCCAGGGCTCTCCTGCAGAAATATCAGCCCACAGAGAGAGAAACACGAGATTCAACTTCACTCCACTTTCTAGAGCAGTGGTCACCAACCGGTCGATCCCGATCCACTGGTCCATCTCCAAGGCATTCCTAGTCGATCGCCAAACATTTCTGTAAAAAAAAAAAAAAAAACGACGATAAAGCCTTGTGTTCCTATTTTAATTTATTTGTCTCGGGCTCAGCTGCCCTGCGCCGGGTAAACCATTTCATGTGTCTGATGGCACAAACTCTAGGCCTACCGCACAATCGGATGGCTCAGAGGACCGTGTCTGCAGTAACAGGCATAAAAGAAAGCTACAGCAAAGTTGATACTGTGAGATTTCAAAATGTTTAAAACCACAACTAGAGAGAGACTGTCAACGGACACAGCAGAGAGATGCTGTTTTTATGACTAGAGAGAGACTGTCAACGGACACAGCAGAGAGATGCTGTTTTTATGACTAGAGAGAGACTGTCAACGGACACAGCAGAGAGATGCTGTTTTATGAGACTAGACTGGACGGACACAGCAGAGAGATGCTGTTTTTATGACTAGAGAGAGACTGTCAGACAGCAGAGAGATGCTGTTTTTATGACTAGAGAGAGACTGTCAACGGACACAGCAGAGAGATGCTGTTTTTATGACTAGAGAGAGACTGTCAACGAACACAGCAGAGAGATGCTGTTTTTATGACTAGAGAGAGACTGTCAACGAACACAGCAGAGAGATGCTGTTTTTATGACTAGAGAGAGACTGTCAACGGATACAGCAGAGAGATGCTGTTTTTATGACTAGAGAGAGACTGTCAACGGATACAGCAGAGAGATGCTGTTTTTATGACTAGAGAGAGACTGTCAACGGATACAGCAGAGCGATGCTGTTTTTATGACTAGAGAGAGACTGTCAACGGATACAGCAGAGAGATGCTGTTGTTATGACTAGAGAGAGACTGTCAACGAACACAGCAGAGAGATGCTGTTTTCATGACTAGAGAGAGACTGTCAACAGACACAGCAGAGAGATGCTGTTTTTATGACTAGAGAGAGACTGTCAACGAACACAGCAGAGAGATGCTGTTTTCATGACTAGAGAGAGACTGTCAACGGATAGAGCAGATAGATGCTGTTTTTATGACTAGAGAGAGACTGTCAACGAACACAGCAGAGAGATGCTGTTTTTATGACTAGAGAGAGACTGTCAACGAACACTGCAGAGAGATGCTGTTTTTATGACTAGAGAGAGACTGTCAACGAACACAGCAGAGAGATGCTGTTTTTATGACTAGATAGAGACTGTCAACGGATACAGCAGAGAGATGCTGTTTTTATGAGTGAGTTCATGTTTAAGTTCTCACTCAGCACTGTCAACACTTTGTATTCAACACTTTTATAAGCCATAAAATGTGCATTATTCCTATTTCCACTCAGCGCTACAACAAGCAGTGCAGCAGTAATGAATGAGGAGGAAGGTGCAACTATAGGCTTGCCTTGTTATTAAGGGCAGCAGGGTTGCCTAATGGTTAGAGCGTTGGCCTAGTAGCTGAAAGGTTCCAAGTTCAAATCCCCGAGCTGACAAGGTACAAATCTGTCGTTCTGCCCACCTGAACAGGCAGTTAACCCACTGTTCCTAGGCCGTCATTGAAAATAAGAATGCCTGTGTGGGACAGGAATACGGGTTCTACCCTGCAGGGCCCCCAGACTCCTGTGTGGCCTACCTCTTAACAGCTTAAGCCATTCTTCTCAAACCACTTTTCTCCCCGCTTCCCTCTCATTTTAGTTTTTGTGCAGGCGTCATTAATGAGGAATTAGCTGCAATCATGTGCTTTTGATGTCGAGAGAGACGAGCATCATGCGTTGGGAATCTGGCGTTAATCTTTTTATACTGTACAGGCCCATTTTATCTGATGTAGGTGCTAAGTTCTCTTTCGGTTACTAGTCCAACGCTCTAACCACTAGGCTGCCTGCCACCCCAGAAATATTGCTGTTTGTTGTCTGTTGTCGTTTTGTTTCCCATCCCGCCATGTCCTGGTGAATTAAGCATGTGATTAAATGACACACACACACACACACACACACACACACACACACACACACACACACACACACACACACACCCTGTCAGAAGTGGTGGTCCCAGTGTGTGGTGACAGGGAGGCATCTGATCTAAGGAACACTACCATTGACCACTGTTCCATCTAAGCCACGCAGCTCCCAGGGTTCTCCTGCAGAAATATCAGCCCACAGAGAGAGAAACACGAGATTCAACTTCACTCCACTTTCTAGAGCAGTGGTCACCAACCGGTCGATCCCGATCCACTGGTCCATCTCCAAGGCATTCCTAGTCGATCGCCAAACATTTCTGTAAAAAAAACAAACAACAATGATAAAGCCTTGTGTTCCTATTTTAATTTATTTGTCTCGGGCTCAGCTGCCCTGCGCCGGGTAAACCATTTCATGTGTCTGATGGCACAAACTCTAGGCCTACCGCTGGCCAATCGGATGGCTCAGAGGACCGTGTCTGCAGTAACGTAACAGGCATAAAAGAAAGCTACAGCAAAGTTGATACTGTGAGATTTCAAAATGTTTAAAACCACAACTAGAGAGAGACTGTCAACGGACACAGCAGAGAGATGCTGTTTTTATGACTAGAGAGAGACTGTCAACGGACACAGCAGAGAGATGCTGTTTTTATGACTAGAGAGAGACTGTCAACGGACACAGCAGAGAGATGCTGTTTTTATGACTAGAGAGACTGTCAACGGATACAGCAGAGATGCTGTTTTTATGACTAGAGAGAGACTGTCAACGAACACAGCAGAGAGATGCTGTTTTTATGACTAGAGAGAGACTGTCAACGGACACAGCAGAGAGATGCTGTTTTTATGACTAGAGAGAGACTGTCAACTGATACAGCAGAGAGATGCTGTTTTTATGACTAGAGAGAGACTGTCAACGGATACAGCAGAGAGATGCTGTTTTTATGACTAGAGAGAGACTGTCAACGGATACAGCAGAGAGATACTGTATTTATGACTAGAGAGAGACTGTTAACGGACACAGCAGAGAGATGCTGTTTTTATGACTAGAGAGAGACTGTCAACGGACACAGCAGAGAGATGCTGTTTTTATGACTAGAGAGAGACTGTCAACGGATACAGCAGAGAGATGCTATTTTTATGACTAGAGAGAGACTGTCAACGAACACAGCAGAGAGATGCTGTTTTTATGAGTGAGTTCATGTTTAAGTTCTCACTCAGCACTGTCAACACTTTGTATTCAACACTTTTATAAGCCATAAAATGTGCATTATTCCTATTTCCTCTCAGCGCTATAACAAGCAGTGCAGCAGTAATGAATGAGGAGGAAGGTGCAACTATAGGCTTGCCTTGTTATTAGGGGCAGCAGGGTTGCCTAATGGTTAGAGCGTTGGCCTTGTAACCGAAAGGTTGCAAGTTCAAATCCCCGAGCTGACAAGGTACAAATCTGTCGTTCTGCCCACCTGTATAGGCAGTTAACCCACTGTTCCTAGGCTGTCATTGAAAATAAGAATTTGATCTTAACCGACTTGCCTAGTAAAATAATTAAAATTAGCTGCTTGGGTCTTTTTTAATATCGATTAATATTTCACTTTCTCTGGTTCATAGGAGTAAGAACATGAATTTGTGCATGAGGCAAGAAATAATGCGGTGCGACTCGAGTTTCGCCATCAGCTGGAAGACGGGTGTCCCTTTTTGGTCAGAGGTCAGTGGAGGAACGGGAGAATGCGGAGGGATGTTGAGAGACGGACTCTCAGTCTGCTGCGCTCTCCCTCCGCTGAGACTGACCATCAGATGCAGACACTATCAGCCCAGTAAAATAAAAATAAAAAGTGAATGATTTAAGTGTATGTTTAAACAGCTGTTCCTCACAAGTAAAACAACAATGGATATACACTGCTCAAAAAAATAAAGGGAACACTTAAACAACACAATGTAACTCCAAGTCAATCACACTTCTGTGAAATCAAACTGTCCACTTAGGAAGCAACACTGATTGACAATAAATTTCACATGCTGTTGTGCAAATGGAATAAACAACAGGTGGAAATTTTAGGCAATTAGCAAGACACCCCCAATAAAGGAGTGGTTCTGAAGGTGGTGACCACAGACCACTTCTCAGTTCCTATGCTTCCTGGCTGATGTTTTGGTCACTTTTGAATGCTGGCGGTGCTTTCACTCTAGTGGTAGCATGAGACGGAGTCTACAACCCACACAAGTGGCTCAGGTAGTGCAGCTCATCCAGGATGGCACATCAATGCGAGCTGTGGCAAGAAGGTTTGCTGTGTCTGTCAGCGTAGTGTCCAGAGCATGGAGGCGCTACCAGGAGACAGGCCAGTACATCAGGAGACGTGGAGGAGGCCGTAGGAGGGCAACAACCCAGCAACAGGACCACTACCTCCGCCTTTGTGCAAGGAGGAGCACTGCCAGAGCCCTGCAAAATGACCTCCAGCAGGCCACAAATGTGCATGTGTCTGCTCAAACGGTCAGAAACAGACTCCATGAGGGTGGTATGAGGGCCCAACGTCCAAAGGTGGGGGTTGTGCTTACAGCCAAACACCGTGCAGGACGTTTGGCATTTGCCAGAGAACACCAAGATTGGCAAATTCGCCACTGGCGTCCTGTGCTCTTCACAGATGAAAGCAGGTTCACACTGAGCACGTGACAGACGTGACAGAGTCTGGAGATGCCGTGGAGAACGTTCTGCTGCCTGCAACATCCTCCAGCATGACCGGTTTGGCGGTGGGTCAGTCATGGTGTGGGGTGGCATTTCTTTGGGGGGCCGCACAGCCCTCCATGTGCTCGCCAGAGGTAGCCTGACTGCCATTAGATACCGAGATGAGATCCTCAGACCCCTTGTGAGACCATATGCTGGTGCGGTTGGCCTGGGTTCCTCCTAATGCAAGACAATGCTAGACCTCATGTGGCTGGAGTGTGTCAGCAGTTCCTGCAAGAGGAAGGCATTGATGCTAAGGACTGGCCCGCCCGTTCCCCAGACCTGAATCCAATTGAGCACATCTGGGACATCATGTCTCGCTCCATCCACCAACGCCACGTTGCACCACAGACTGTCCAGGAGTTGGCGGATGCTTTAGTCCAGGTCTGGGAGGAGATCCCTCAGGAGACCATCCGCCACCTCATCAGGAGCATGCCCAGGCGTTGTAGGGAGATCATTCAGGCACGTGGAGGCCACACACACTACTGAGCCTCATTTTGACTTGTTTTAAGGACATTACATCAAAGTTGGATCAGGCTGTAGTGTGGTTTTCCACTTTAATTTTGAGTGTGACTCCAAATCCAGACCTCCATGGGTTGATAAATTTGATTTCCATTGATAATTTTTGTGTGATTTTGTTGTCAGCACATTCAACTATGTAAAGAAAAAAGTATTTAATAAGATTATTTCATTCATTCAGATCTATGATGTGTTATTTTAGTGTTCCCTTTATTTTTTTGAGCAGTGTATTACTTCCTCAAATTTTGAAATATATATATTTTTTTTTAAAAGGCCCGAACAACAATGCTTTGTCAGGGCAATTCAAGCAATACCAATATGCGGTGATATTGTATTAGGCCTATAGCTTACTGCACAAACCTCATTGCTACAGAACTGTTTTTAACAGGTTAATGCTGCATAGGCTTCCCTTTTTTTAAGTCATGTTAAGTCATTGCATTTCGACTCAAAGTGATCTTGGCTCAAAGTGATCACTGTTCTAGAGTTTTCCCCCCCCTTAGTTAACACTATCAGCGTTTCCCTTTACTGTGGCCATTGTGATCAAATCAACGCAACATTAGACACCTTCAATTCAACATACAGAAACAAAAAAACATTTTCAGTCACCTTGTCTGTGGATAAACAGGTTAATATCCAGCCCTTGTTTTTTTCAAATGTCTCATGGAATATAGGCCTGCATTGAACACCACACAATGGCTGCTACTGTAGGCTGAATGATAGAACAGCTATTTCCATGTTAAAATGTTATGGGATTCATTTTCACAATTGTTTTTGATAGTAGGACACTCTAGTAGGCCTACATTATGATCAAATAGCCAAAGTAGCCTACGTGGCCACTGTTAAAACTGTAACTTAAAGCGGGTACAGCCTCAGTGTTCAAAGTCAAACTGTAACTTAAAGCAGGTACAGCCTCAGTGTTCACAGTAAAACTGTAACTTAAAGCGGGTACATCCTCAGTGTTCACAGTAAAACTGTAACTTAAAGCGGGTACAGCCTCAGTGTTCACAGTAAAACTGTAACTTAAAGCGGGTACATCCTCAGTGTTCACAGTAAAACTGTAACTTAAAGCAGGTACAGCCTCAGTGTTCACAGTAAAACTGTAACTTAAAGCGGGTACAGCCTCAGTGTTCACAGTAAAACTGTAACTTAAAGCAGGTACAGCCTCAGTGTTCACAGTAAAACTGTAACTTAAAGCAGGTACAGCCTCAGTGTTCACAGTAAAACTGTAACTTAAAGCGGGTACAGCCTCAGTGTTCACAGTAAAACTGTAACTTAAAGCGGGTACAGCCTCAGTGTTCACAGTAAAACTGTAACTTAAAGCAGGTAAAGCCTCAGTGTTCACAGTAAAACTGTAACTTAAAGCGGGTACAGCCTCAGTGTTCACATTAAAACTGTAACTTAAAGCGGGTACAGCCTCAGTGTTCACAGTAAAACTGTAACTTAAAGCAGGTACAGCCTCAGTGTTCACAGTAAAACTGTATATTAAAGCACATACAGCATCAGTGTTCACAGTAAAACTGTAACTTAAAGCGAGTAAAGCCTCAGTGTTCACAGTAAAACTGTAACTTAAAGTGAGTACAGCC
Organism: Brachymystax lenok tsinlingensis; assembly: GCA_030435695.1. Taxonomy (NCBI): domain Eukaryota; kingdom Metazoa; phylum Chordata; class Actinopteri; order Salmoniformes; family Salmonidae; genus Brachymystax; species Brachymystax lenok. The sequence continues at coordinate 44,243,509 of CM059788.1, forward strand.
TCAGTGTTCACAGTAAAACTGTAACTTAAAGCAGGTAAAGCCTCAGTGTTCACAGTAAAACTGTAACTTAAAGCAGGTAAAGCCTCAGTGTTCACAGTAAAACTGTAACTTAAAGCAGGTACAGCCTCAGTGTTCACAGTAAAACTGTAACTTAAAGCGAGTACAGCCTCAGTGTTCACAGTAAAACTGTATATTAAAGCGGGTACAGCCTCAGTGTTCACAGTAAAACTGTAACTTAAAGCAGGTACATCCTCAGTGTTCACAGTAAAACTGTAACTTAAAGCAGGTACAGCCTCAGTGTTCACAGTAAAACTGTAACTTAAAGCGGGTACAGCCTCAGTGTTCACAGTAAAACTGTAACTTAAAGCAGGTACAGCCTCAGTGTTCACAGTAAAACTGTAACTTAAAGCAGGTACAGCCTCAGTGTTCACAGTAAAACTGTAACTTAAAGCGGGTACAGCCTCAGTGTTCACAGTAAAACTGTAACTTAAAGCAGGTACAGCCTCAGTGTTCACAGTAAAACTGTAACTTAAAGCGGGTACAGCCTCAGTGTTCACATTAAAACTGTAACTTAAAGCGGGTACAGCCTCAGTGTTCACAGTAAAACTGTAACTTAAAGCAGGTACAGCCTCAGTGTTCACAGTAAAACTGTATATTAAAGCACATACAGCATCAGTGTTCACAGTAAAACTGTAACTAAAAGCGAGTAAAGCCTCAGTGTTCACAGTAAAACTGTAACTTAAAGTGAGTACAGCCTCAGTGTTCACAGTAAAACTGTAACTTAAAGCAGGTAAAGCCTCAGTGTTCACAGTAAAACTGTAACTTAAAGCAGGTAAAGCCTCAGTGTTCACAGTAAAACTGTAACTTAAAGCAGGTACAGCCTCAGTGTTCACAGTAAAACTGTAACTTAAAGCAGTACAGCCTCAGTGTTCACAGTAAAACTGTATATTAAAGCGGGTACAGCCTCAGTGTTCACAGTAAAACTGTAACTTAAAGCAGGTACATCCTCAGTGTTCACAGTAAAACTGTAACTTAAAGCAGGTACAGCCTCAGTGTTCACAGTAAAACTGTAACTTAAAGCGGGTACAGCCTCAGTGTTCACAGTAAAACTGTAACTTAAAGCAGGTACAGCCTCAGTGTTCACAGTAAAACTGTAACTTAAAGCAGGTACAGCCTCAGTGTTCACAGTAAAACTGTAACTTAAAGCGGGTACAGCCTCAGTGTTCACAGTAAAACTGTAACTTAAAGCGGGTACAGCCTCAGTGTTCACAGTAAAACTGTATATTAAAGCACATACAGTTTTACTGTGAACACTGAGGCTGTACTCGCTTTAAGTTACAGTTTTACTGTGAACACTGAGGCTGTAACTTAAAGCGAGTATAGCCTCAGTGTTCACAGTAAAACTGTAACTTAAAGCAGGTACAGCCTCAGTGTTCACAGTAAAACTGTAACTTAAAGCAGGTACAGCCTCAGTGTTCACAGTAAAACTGTAACTTAAAGCGGGTACAGCCTCAGTGTTCACAGTAAAACTGTAACTTAAAGCGAGTACAGCCTCAGTGTTCACAGTAAAACTGTAACTTAAAGCGAGTACAGCCTCAGTGTTCACAGTAAAACTGTATATTAAAGCGGGTACAGCCTCAGTGTTCACAGTAAAACTGTAACTTAAAGCAGGTACATCCTCAGTGTTCACAGTAAAACTGTAACTTAAAGCAGGTACAGCCTCAGTGTTCACAGTAAAACTGTAACTTAAAGCGGGTACAGCCTCAGTGTTCACAGTAAAACTGTAACTTAAAGCAGGTACAGCCTCAGTGTTCACAGTAAAACTGTAACTTAAAGCAGGTACAGCCTCAGTGTTCACAGTAAAACTGTAACTTAAAGCGGGTACAGCCTCAGTGTTCACAGTAAAACTGTAACTTAAAGCGGGTACAGCCTCAGTGTTCACAGTAAAACTGTAACTTAAAGCAGGTAAAGCCTCAGTGTTCACAGTAAAACTGTAACTTAAAGCAGGTAAAGCCTCAGTGTTCACAGTAAAACTGTAACTTAAAGCAGGTACAGCCTCAGTGTTCACATTAAAACTGTAACTTAAAGCGAGTACAGCCTCAGTGTTCACAGTAAAACTGTAACTTAAAGCAGGTACAGCCTCAGTGTTCACAGTAAAACTGTATATTAAAGCACATACAGCATCAGTGTTCACAGTAAAACTGTAACTTAAAGTGAGTACAGCCTCAGTGTTCACAGTAAAACTGTAACTTAAAGTGAGTACAGCCTCAGTGTTCACAGTAAAACTGTAACTTAAAGCAGGTAAAGCCTCAGTGTTCACAGTAAAACTGTAACTTAAAGCAGGTAAAGCCTCAGTGTTCACAGTAAAACTGTAACTTAAAGCAGGTACAGCCTCAGTGTTCACATTAAAACTGTAACTTAAAGCAAGTACAGCCTCAGTGTTCACAGTAAAACTGTAACTTAAAGCAGGTACAGCCTCAGTGTTCACAGTAAAACTGTATATTAAAGCACATACAGTTTTACTGTGAACACTGAGGCTGTACTCGCTTTAAGTTACAGTTTTACTGTGAACACTGAGGCTGTAACTTAAAGCGAGTACAGCCTCAGTGTTCACAGTAAAACTGTAACTTAAAGCGAGAATAGCCTCAGTGTTCACAGTAAAACTGTAACTTAAAGCAGGTACAGCCTCAGTGTTCACAGTAAAACTGTAACTTAAAGCAGGTACAGCCTCAGTGTTCACAGTAAAACTGTAACTTAAAGCAGGTACAGCCTCAGTGTTCACAGTAAAACTGTAACTTAAAGCGGGTACAGCCTCAGTGTTCACAGTAAAACTGTAACTTAAAGCAGGTACAGCCTCAGTGTTCACAGTAAAACTGTAACTTAAAGCGAGTACAGCCTCAGTGTTCACAGTAAAACTGTAACTTAAAGCGAGTACAGCCTCAGTGTTCACAGTAAAACTGTATATTAAAGCACATACAGCCTCAGTGTTCACAGTAAACACGTGCTGGAAGTTGCAGAGATTTTTCACAACATTCAAGTTTGCGCTCAGCAGACCAGAAATTTGCTCAGTGCCGAAAAAAAATGAGACGGAACATTGATCATGACAGCAGCAATTACACGTGAAATCATCGCATAATCTCACATACGACAGAAATCATCAGCGGACATATTTGACCGCTCTCTAGGTCAAATATTATACAGTACCTTGGTGGATCTGAAGTATATGTTTGAAGGTTTTTCTGGTAATAAAAGTTTTTACATTTAAGAGGAATCAAGGTATTTCACTGCGTAACCATGTTGAACAATGATTGTGAACGCCAAGTGTATATTTTCAAGGTTTTTTTTCAGTTTTTAGATCGATCCTACTACAAGTCACACACAGCAGAGACTCACCTCAAGCAAGATAATGTTTTACACTAGTACAACAGTCGTTACCAAGATAAAATATGTTGTTATTGTGCTCATGTGTGAGAGAGAGAGAGAGAGAGAGAGACCAAGGTCAATGTCTTTGTATCGCATATTTCTACATGACAAAAGTCCCTCCTCAGCTCAGCCTCAGGATTTCTTTTTTTATTATCTAGCCTTAGGAAAGAGAATGGAAGAAGATACTATTCACGCCACTGTGTCAGTCCATCATTTAATTATGTCTCAGATCTCACCGTCATGTCATAAGGAGAAACTTCAGGCTGGAGAGGACTGCTTTTGTTCCTCAGAATAAGGGACGGTAGATTGATGTGGAATCTCAAGTACTCTCGTGGAGAAAAAAAAAAAAAAAAAAAAAACGTTATGACACGGTCATAACCATGTCATAACATGTCATAACAGCGTACATAACTTGTCATAACCTGTTATAATATGTTCATAACACTGTCATGACACATATATTTACACCTGTTGTGACATGTATAGTGTTATCCTATGGCTGGTTATAACACCTACGTAAGAGTGTTAAAACCCACTAAACCAGCCACACAAGGCAAAACATTCCATTACACCGTAGCCTACTTGTCAACCTTATGTTTATGTTATATATATATATATTTTAATTGACCATGTTAAATTATCATTGTAATTGCCACACAAGGCAAAACATTCCATTACACCGTAGCCTACTTGTCAACCGTATGTTTATGTTATATATATATTTTTTAATTGACCATGTTAAATTATCATTGTAATTGATGTCAGACATTCACCTACGCCATTGCTTTGTTGCTGAGCACTGATGTAAGGGCGTGTACGTGATTGGCCTATCTGGCCAATTATGATGGTCGTAGTGCTTCATGACAGTGTCATAAAGTGTATTTTCTTACTCCAAGTAAAGTGACATAGGATGGTCGTAATGCTTCATGACTGTGTCATAAAGTGTATTTTCTTAGTCCAAGTAAAGTGACATTGGATGGTCGTAATGCTTCATGACTGTGTCATAAAGTGTATTTTCTTACTCCAAGTAAAGTGACATTGGATGGTCGTAATGCTTCATGACAGTGTCATAAAGTGTATTTTCTTACTCCAAGTAAAGTGACATAGGATGGTCGTAATGCTTCATGACAGTGTCATAAAGTGTATTTTGTTAAACATTTTTTAAAATGTTTAACAACAAAGGATTTAAGATAAAAACCTTCTTACGAAAGGAAACTTCTTGGCAGGGAACAAACTAATAACAAACTGTTGGTTTTGATTCTCTGATGTAGGTGTTACAACCACCCATCATATAACACAATATGTGTCACAACAGGTGTAAATAAATATATGGGTCATGACAGTGTTATGACCACATTATGACAGGTTATGACAAGTTATGTCAGCTGTTATGGCATATTATGACATGGTTATGACCGTCTTGTAACGTGTTATGATACTGGGTGTCAAGTAAAGTAAAAAAAAACATAGTAGAATAAATAACCAGTCTCCACATTAATGATAACCAGTCTCCCACATTAATGATAACCAGTCTCCCACATTAATGATAACCAGTCTCCACATTAATGATAACCAGTCTCCCACATTAATGATAACCAGTCTCCACATTAATGATAACCAGTCTCCACATTAATGATAACCAGTCTCCACATTAATGATAACCAGTCTCCACATTAATGATAACCAGTCTCCCACATTAATGATAACCAGTCTACACATTAATGATAACCAGTCTCCACATTAATGATAACCAGTGTCCACATTAATGATAACCAGTCTCCACATTAATGATAACCAGTCTCCCACATTAATGATAACCAGTCTCCACATTAATGATAACCAGTCTCCACATTAATGATAACCAGTCTCCCACATTAATGATAACCAGTCTCCACATTAATGATAACCAGTCTACACATTAATGCTAACCAGTCTCCACATTAATGATAACCAGTCTACACATTAATGATAACCAGTCTCCACATTAATGATAACCAGTCTCCACATTAATGATAACCAGTCTCCACATTAATGATAACCAGTCTCCCACATTAATGATAACCAGTCTCCCACATTAATGATAACCAGTCTCCACATTAATGATAACCAGTCTCCCACATTAATGATAACCAGTCTCCACATTAATGATAACCAGTCTCCACATTAATGATAACCAGTCTCCACATTAATGATAACCAGTCTCCACATTAATAATAACCAGTCTCCCACATTAATGATAACCAGTCTACACATTAATGATAACCAGTCTCCACATTAATGATAACCAGTGTCCCACATTAATGATAACCAGTCTCCACATTAATGATAACCAGTCTCCACATTAATGATAACCAGTCTACCACATTAATGATAACCAGTCTCCCACATTAATGATAACCAGTCTCCCACATTAATGATAACCAGTCTCCACATTAATGATAACCAGTCTCCACATTAATGATAACCAGTCTCCACATTAATGATAACCAGTCTACACATTAATGATAACCAGTCTCCACATTAATGATAACCAGTCTCCACATTAATGATAACCAGTCTCCCACATTAATGATAACCAGTCTCCCACATTAATGATAACTAATAAAATAAAGACAGATGTTCTCATTGGTCTGCGTTAAAGAGGAAACCTGCAGTTCGACTTATAAATCAATTATGTATATATATATATATATATATATATATATATATATATATATATATATATATATATATATATATACCCGTTGATTCTTGAAGAATATGACGTATTGTAAAAACACAGGAGATGTGGTTTTCCATCCTCTGGCTACCTGACTAGCTACCACCTCTGATCGCCCCGCTCTAATAGTAAAGAGAAGAAACCCTGCTTGCCGTAATGACACAGCCCTCAACTCACTCTCCTCTATATCACTATTTCCTCTATTATGCCCTCGTTTTCTCTTTACTTGTTCATTATTCAAACTCTCAAAAGGTCACCGTCTCTTTTCATTTCCTCTCAGTGGAGGCCTCTGTGTTTAGTTCAAACACTCCCCAGCCCCCCTGAGACTCACAGAGCCCCTCACAGAGATCCCTCTGTCTGGAATGGCCTCCTTAGCAGGGAGAGAAAGTGTCTGTCTTATAGATGGCAGCGTTAGTATGCTCCTCACACCTGTTAGTATGTTAACTAACACACCTGTTAGTATGCTCCTCACACCTGTTAGTATGTTAACTAACACACCTGTTAGTATGTTAACTAACACACCTGTTAGTATGTTAACTATCACACCTGTTAGTATGTTAACTATCACACCTGTTAGTATGTTAACTATCACACCTGTTAGTATGTTAACTAACACACCTGTTAGTATGTTAACTATCACACCTTTTAGTATGTTAACTATCACACCTGTTAGTATGTTAACTATCACACATGTTAGTATGTTAACTATCACACCTGTTAGTATGTTAACTAACACACCTGTTAGTATGTTAACTATCACACCTGTTAGTATGTTAACTATCACACCTGTTAGTATGTTAACTATCACACCTGTTAGTATGTTAACTATCACACCTTTTAGTATGTTAACTATCACACCTGTTAGTATGTTAACTATCACACATGTTAGTATGTTAACTATCACACCTGTTAGTATGTTAACTAACACACCTGTTAGTATGTTAACTATCACACCTGTTAGTATGTTAACTATCACACCTGTTAGTATGTTAACTAACACACCTGTTAGTATGTTAACTATCACACCTTTTAGTATGTTAACTATCACACCTGTTAGTATGTTAACTAACACACCTGTTAGTATGTTAACTATCACACCTGTTAGTATGTTAACTATCACACCTGTTAGTATGTTAACTATCACACCTGTTAGTATGTTAACTATCACACCTTTTAGTATGTTAACTATCACACCTGTTAGTATGTTAACTATCACACATGTTAGTATGTTAACTATCACACCTGTTAGTATGTTAACTAACACACCTGTTAGTATGTTAACTATCACACCTTTTAGTATGTTAACTATCACACCTGTTAGTATGTTAACTATCACACCTTTTAGTATGTTAACTATCACACCTGTTAGTATGTTAACTATCACACATGTTAGTATGTTAACTATCACACCTGTTAGTATGTTAACTAACACACCTGTTAGTATGTTAACTATCACACCTGTTAGTATGTTAACTATCACACCTGTTAGTATGTTAACTAACACACCTGTTAGTATGTTAACTATCACACCTTTTAGTATGTTAACTATCACACCTGTTAGTATGTTAACTATCACACCTTTTAGTATGTTAACTATCACACCTGTTAGTATGTTAACTATCACACCTGTTAGTATGTTAACTATCACACCTGTTATTATGCTATCACACCTGTTAGTATGTTAACTATCACACCTGTTAGTATGTTAACTATTACACCTGTTAGTATGTTAACTATCACACCTTTTAGTATGTTAACTATCACACCTGTTATTATGCTATCACACCTGTTAGCTATGTCTATTGTGTTACCATCTGTGCGTGTGTATATGTGAGAAAGTGAGAGATAGATAAAGATAGATGGAGAGAGAGATACCATGTTCAGGGCAAGCTGAGAGAATAAAAAACCTTGATTGGAGAGGCTTCTCTGACATTCATTTAAAAGGGCGTGTTTAAAACTACAACTCAGCAGCTAATTATCACCGTGATAGAACAGAGAAATAGAAAAGTGATTGATGAAAAGTTAAATCAAGACTGTTTTGCCATTGTCATGCACTTATTTTTTTGTTAATTACAGTCACAGACAAACTGAAAAAGCTAATTGTGCCAATTAATCTGTGGAGGCGGGGTTCTACTAAGCTATATGGAATTGTTTTAAGAAGGTCATACCAAGGATCATTTAGCTGTTTGATTTAGAATTTTGAGACCCCTTGAAGGATAAGAATAAAATTATTATAATAATATTTGATGGAAATTTGTATTTGGCCTTACTGCTATTAACCCATACAAAGCATTCAATAACAGCTTCACTACATGGAACAACAGATAATCCCCCCCCCCCAAAAAAAATCTAAAAGAAGTTTGTTCTGAAGTACAGTGGTTCTGAAGTAGAGAAAATCTCTACAAGACCATGCAGACAGTGTGAATCGGACGTCACGAATGGTTACTCTATAGACCAGCTACGTGCAGCGGCAGCTGAATACGTTACACATGGTTAAGACATCTACAAAACTAAAGACTACACATTCACAGTCTGCGGCTGTACATGTAAAATAGTCTAGGAAACTTGACCGGAGACGAGAGACAGACAAAAAAAAACAATTTCCTCTCGCCACTCTATTCTAAGGAACAGTGGCGCTGAACAAGCTACGACTACAAAGGACTTGGTGTCCTCTGGTGGACAACCAGAGACTTACACAACCAGAGACGTTCTGTCGACTGACTCTCCAGAAAATGGACCTCCGATTTCAACAGAGAGACAACAAAGGCGTACAATCATAAATATGTGCATTGCAATTATTTTCGATTGAACGGCCGTTCATGTGCAAACTATTAGCATTTTCATGAGCGTAGTTATCAGCTGCGTGTACGATAGTGAAGTCCTTTGTCTTTTTCTCCCGCTCTTTCTTACATGCCCCTCCCTTTTCGTTTTGTGTAACAAGCCGTCATATCGGTTAAGTCCACTAGGGACCTTTAATTGCATTATGTATTAATCAATGCGTAAGCTATTCTGTTTGTGTATATGCAATTCTGTGTGATTATTTAGTTAGTTAGTCATTTTATAATTAAGCCAATTTTATATCGCTGATTCATAATTTATTCTAGGGTTTGCGAAAGAAATCCAAGGATTTTGCGACATTCAGAATGAGACTGATACAGTAGAAGTTAACAATTAATTAATGACTGATTGATGACTGAAATGTAAGAGAACTTTATATATTTAAGAGTTAATTTGTAAAACAGTAACTCATGAAATAAACTTTTTTCATGGTGCCCCAAGATTGCTAATGAGTTACAGGATTAATTTAATCATTGTAATAATTAAACATAGTTAATCGATTTCATAAAACAATCGTTATAACATTAATGATAGTAAAGACACAACAGTCCTGTTGAAAAACAAATGACAGTCCCACTAAGCGCAAACCAGATAGGATGGCGTTTCTCTGCAGAATGCTGTGGTAGCCATGATGGTTAAGTGTGCCTTGAATTCTAAATAAATCACAGGCAGTGTCACCAGCAAAGCACCCCCACACCATCACACCTCCTCCTCCATGTTTCACGGTGGGAACCACACATGCGGAGATCATCTGTTCACCTACTCTGCGTCTCACTACTCTGCGTCTCACACAGCTGTTGGAACCAAAAATCGCAAATTTGGACTCATCAGACCAAAGGACAGATTTCCACCAGTGTAATGTCCATTGGTTGTGTTTCTTGGCCCAAGCAAGTCTCCTCTTATTATTTGTGTCCTTTAGTAGTGGTTTCTTTGCAGAAATTTGACCATGAAGGCCTGATTCACGCTGTGTCCTCTGAACAGTTGATGTTGAGATGTTTCTTTTACTTGAACTCTGTGAAGCATTTATTTGGGCTTCATGAACTTATCCTCTGCAGTAAATGTAACTCTGGGTCTTCCTTTCCTGTGGCGGTCCTCATGAGAGCCAGTTTCGTCATAGCGCTTGATCGTTTTTGCAACTGCACTTGAAGAAACTTTTGAAGTTCTTAACATTTTACGGATTGACTGACCTTCCGGTTATAAAGTAATGATGAACTGTCGTTTCGCTTTGCTTATTTGAGCTGTTCTTGCCATAATTTGGACTATTTTACCAAATAGGGCTATCTTCTGTAAACCACCTCTACCTTGTCACAACACAACTCAAACGCGTTAAGAAGGTAAGAAATTTACAAAATGTACTTTTAACAAGTCACACATGTTAATTGAAATGCATTCCAGGTGACTACCTCATGAAGCTGGTTGAGAGAATGCCAAGGGTGTGCAAAGCTGTCATCTTGTTGAAGGGAGGCTACTTTGAAGTACAGTATCTCAAATATTAAATATATTTTTATTTATTTTGCACTTTTTTTAGTTACTACATGATTCCATATGTGTAATTTCATAGTTTTAATGTCTTCACTATTATTCTACAACGTAGAAAATATTTAAAAAATAAAGAAAAACCGTTGAATGAGTAGGTGTGTCCAGACTTTTGACTGGTACTGTACATGTTCGTGAGAGTCTCACCTTTCATATTAGTCTGTTGCCCAAACTATTCGGACAAGATATCCCTATGTTAAACTGACATGTTTTATGGGGATTGTTTTATTATGCAAATTTAGATTGCTGCGGCGGGTGCAGACATCGACCTTAGGGAGTTAAGCTAGAAACTTCAATCAAACTTTAAAACGGGCACTGGAATAGTGTGCTTGTTTACAACGTTTTGATACAAGCTTCATTGTCCTCCTCTAACTTTCATGGGATTTCCTCAACATTCTATAGGTCCCATTGTGACATCATCACTTCCAACGTTACATTCACTGTAATTGCAACAATGTAACTCTGACAGAAACCCATGTTGGAAACACAAATAAACAACATCTAATTCTGAGCCTATGGCCTAGGCTACAGCAAAGTGAGGTCAGGCTATATGCTGCGAGCTTAAAGCCAACAACCAATCAACCATAAAGATGAATGTAAACAGAATGGTAATCTGATTTTAGGATTTGTTAATATCTAATACATTCCATATCTGGGAATATAAAGTGAACAGTGTATAAATATAGTTGATTAAATTACATAAGTCTGCATTAACTACTAGTGCCTCCCTCTGCCTCTAATGGCCTTTTCCCAGATGTCTGTCATTATTAATAGCTACTGAAAGTATAAAATACTAGCTGTGCGCAGAGTGTTTTCTGTCTTCACCATTATGTCTTTATACACTGAGTGTACAAAACATTAGGAACACCTTCCTAATATTTAGTTACAACCACTGTGGTCTAGTCACCGCAATGTTGAAGTGAAACCACCGTGGTCTAGTCCCCCCCAATGTTGAAGTGAAACCACTGTGGTCTAGTCCCCCAATGTTGAAGTGAAACCACTGTGGTCTAGTCCCCCCCAATGTTGAAGTGAAACCACTGTGGTCTAGTCCCCCAATGTTGAAGTGAAACCACTGTGGTCTAGTCCCCCCCAATGTTGAAGTAAAACCACTGTGGTCTAGTCACCGCAATGTTGAAGTGAAACCACTGTGGTCTAGTCCCCCCCAATGTTGAAGTGAAACCACTGTGGTCTAGTCCCCCAATGTTGAAGTGAAACCACTGTGGTCTAGTCTCCCCAATGTTGAAGTGAAACCACGGTGGTCTAGTCCCCCACAATGTTGAAGTGAAACCACTGTGGTCTAGTCCCCCCAATGTTGAAGTGAAACCACTGTGGTCTAGTCCCCCCTCCCCCAATGTTGAAGTGAAACCACTGTGGTCTAGTCTCCTGGGAGGAGAGAGAGAGGTGATGAAATATGAACTGCTGCTGAGAGGCAACAGGAGGAATCACAACACCAATGAAATGTCCCCTAACGAGAGCAGAGGACAGGGGCTAGAGGGCAGAGGGCAGAGGGCAGGTGAAGTCAGGACACCAGGGTCACAGAAGGACAAGATGAGGGAACTAAAAAGAGGGAGAGCGTTTAGGTTCGTAGAAAATCATTTTAGACGTGAGGTGATAATAGTCATACTAAAACAGAATACGGTATTACATGTTTCTTCTTCATATTCTTCATCCAGCACCAACCCAACGTTTTAGAAATGTCCCTTTAAGGATAATGTATTAAGGATAACATATTAAGGATAGTGTATGAAGGATAATGTACGAAGGATAATGCACGAATGATAATGTATTAAGGCTAGCGTATTAAGGATAATGTATCAATGATAATGTATGAATGATAATGTACGAAGGATAATGTATTAAAGATAATGTATTAAGGATAAAGTATTACAGGTTTAACTGGGTTTCTTGGTAAGCAAATTCAAACAAATTAGTTGGTTATTTAAAATCGAACAAATAATTTATTTTAGAATCCTGCTTTGTTTATTCTTGAATACTGTACTCACGTATCCCCCTATATTCTCCTTCCCCCCTTCTCAACCTCTCTCCCCTTCTCCCGCTCTCCCCTTCCCTCTCCCTTCTTTCTCCACCTCTCTCCTCCCTCTCCCCTCCTTCTCCCGCTCTCCCCTTCCCTCTCCCCTCTTTCTCCACCTCTCTCCTCCCTCTCCCCTCCTTCTCCCCCCTCTCCCCTCCTTCTCCACCTCTCTCCCTCCTCTCCTTCCTCCTTCTCCCCCTCTCCCCTCCTTCTCCCACTCTCCCCTTCCCTCTCCCCTCTTTCTCCACCTCTCTCCTCCCTCTCCCCTATTTCTCCCCCCTCTCCCCTCCTTCTCCCCCCTCTCCCCTCCTTCTCCCCCTCTCTCCCTCCTCTCCTTCCTCCTTCTCCCCCCTCAGTGTATACCAGGTGGTGGTAGAAGAGGAGAGGCCTCGGAGGGCGAGGAGGGGTGCGGTTGAGATTCTCCGCTGTTACCCTGTCCCCATCCACTTCCAGAACTCCACGGTCCTAAACTCCCAGTACTACTTCACAGCTGAGTTCCCCGCCGTAGGGCTACAGGCTCCTCAACCCTTCACTGTGGGAGACAACAAGACCTACAGTGGATACTGGAACTCCCCTCTGTTGCCCCAGAAGAGCTACAGCATCTACTACCAGGCTGTCAGCACGGCTAACGGGGTGGGTACCTCTTCTTGGGATATTACGGTATTGGTGTGGCAGGGCTCCAAACCAACGTTTTCCCCTGGTGGTAATGGTAACACTAACTTTTTCAGATGGTGGCAACAGCCCATGATTTAGTGACAACCCCCCCCAAAGAAAAATGAGCGGTTTCACACTAATATGTAATCATCTTATACATTCCTTATAAGGCACTGCATCTCAGTGCTACAGACACCCTAGTTCGATTCCAGGCTGTATACCAACCAGCCGTGATTGGGAGTCCCATAGGGTGAAGCACAATTGGCCCAGCGTCGTCCGGGATTGGCCGGTGTAGGCCGTCATTGTAAATAAGAATGTGTTCTTAGTAAACAGATGCTTTATTAGTCCATGTCATTAAGCAGTTTGAAGAATTAGGCTTTATTTAAAGTCGAATTATTGACTGACAGGCTTGATTGACTGACTTTAGGGGCTGTAATATTAGATGATAGACTGTAGTGTTAGATGATAGACTGTAGTGTTAGATGATAGACTGTAGTGTTAGATGATAGACTGTAGTGTTAGATGATAGACTGTAGTGTTAGATGATAGACTGTAGTGTTAGATGATAGACTGTAGTGTTAGATGATAGACTGTAGTGTTAGATGATAGACTGTAGTGTTAGATGATGGACTGTAGTGTTAGATGATCGACTGTAGAGTTAGATGATAGACTGTAGTGTTAGATGATAGACTGTAGTGTTAGATGATAGACTGTAGTGTTAGATGATAGACTGTAGTGTTAAATGATAGACTAGTGTTAGATGATAGACTGTAGTGTTAGATGATAGACTGTAGTGTTAGATGATAGACTGTAGTGTTAGATGATAGACTGTAGTGTTAGATGATAGACTGTAGTGTTAGATGATAGACTGTAGTGTTAGATGATAGACTGTAGTGTTAGATGATAGACTGTAGTGTTAGATGATAGACTGTAGTGTTAGATGATAGACTGTAGTGTTAGATGATAGACTAGTGTTAGATGATAGACTGTAGTGTTAGATGATAGACTGTAGTGTTAGATGATAGACTGTAGTGTTAGATGATAGACTGTAGTGTTAAATGATAGACTAGTGTTAGATGATAGACTGTAGTGTTAGATGATAGACTGTAGTGTTAGATGATAGACTGTAGTGTTAGATGATAGACTGTAGTGTTAGATGATAGACTGTAGTGTTAGATGATAGACTGTAGAGTTAGATGATAGACTGTAGTGTTAGATGATAGACTGTAGTGTTAGATGATAGACTGTAGTGTTAGATGATGGACTGTAGTGTTAGATGATAGACTAGTGTTAGATGATAGACTGTAGTGTTAGATGATAGACTGTAGTGTTAGATGATAGACTAGTGTTAGATGATAGACTGTAGTGTTTGATGATAGACTAGTGTTAGATGATAGACTGTAATATTAGATGATAGACTGTAGTGTTAGATGATAGACTGTAGTGTTTGATGATAGACTGTATTGTTAGATGATAGACTGTAGTGTTAGATGATAGACTGTAGTGTTTGATGATAGACTGTATTGTTAGATGATAGACTGTAGAGTTAGATGATAGACTGTAGTGTTAGATGGTTGTGGTGATGATGGTGGTTGTGGTGAAGGTGATGGTGGTGATGGTGGTGGTGATGGTGATGGTGGTGATGATGTTGGTGGTGGTGGTGGTGGTGGTTGTGGTGATGATGGTGGTTGTGGTGAAGGTGGTGGTGATGGTGTTAGTGATGGTGGTGGTGGTGATGATGGTGATGATGTTTGTGATGATGGTGGTGGTGGTGATGGTGGTGAATTTGATGGATGTGTTGATGATGGTGGGATGATGATGATGATGATGATGATGATGGTGGTATGGTGGTGGTAATGATGGTGGGGATGATTGGGATGATGGTGGTGGTTTTGGTGATGGTGGTTGTGGTGAAGGTGATGGTGGTGGTGTTAGTGATGGTGATGGTGGTGGTGATGATGGTGGTTGTGGTGATGATGGTGGTTGTGGTGGTGTTAGTGATGGTGGTGGTGATGGTGGTGATGGTGGTGATGATGTTTGTGATGATGGTGGTGGTGATGGTGGTGAATTTGATGGATGTGTTGATGATGGTGGGATGATGATGATGATGGTGGTATGGTGGTGGTAATGATGGTGGGGATGATGGGGATGATGGTGGTGGTTTTGGTGATGGTGGTGGTGATGGTGGTTGTGGTGAAGGTGGTGGTGAAGGTGATGGTGGTGGTGGTGGTGGTGGTGGTTGTGGTGATGGTGGTTGTGGTGGTGGTGATCGTGGTTGTGGTGAAGGTGGTGGTGAAGGTGATGGTGGTGGTGGTGGTTGTGGTGATGGGTGTTATGGTGGTTGTGGTGGTGATAGTGGTGGTTGTTGTGGTGGTTGTTATGGTGGTTGTGGTGGTGATAGTGGTGGTTGTTGTGGTGGTGGTGGTTATGGTGGTTGTGGTGGTGATGGTGGTTGTTGTGGTGATGGTTGTTATGGTGGTTGTGGTGGTGATAGTGGTGGTTGTTGTGGTGGTGGTGGTTATGGTGGTTGTGGTGATGTGACGGGTGTGATGGTGGTTGTGGTGGTGATGACGGGGACTGGTATTAGGCAGGTTCAACAAAAGGGTTGTGCATTGTTGCGAGTGCAGCCTCTATCCTCTCCAGCTCCTCTCTCCATCATCAAGTGGCACTTGGCTCCACTCCTCCTCTCCGGCTCTCTACAAAGCAAAGCTAAGCAGAGGCAGAGAGTTCAATGGTGACTTGAAGAGATCTGGTCCGGAATGAAAATGGACCTTAAACAGGATGCTTAAGGAGTTACCACACGTCTTAGATAGAGAGAGGATAGAGAGATAGAGGGGAGAGAGAGAGAGAGAGAGAGAGAGAGAGAGAGAGAGAGAGAGAGAGAGAGAGAGAGAGAGAGAGAGAGAGAGAGAGAGACATGTTAGAGAGCTGGAGAAGAGAACAGAGACAACACATGACAGTGGGAGGATTAAGGAGTTTACTCTCTGAAGAAAGTTAGGTAGTCATTCCAAAACTTTCTAGGGTGAATTGGAGTACCGTAATCAATTATTACAATCACGATCAAAAAACATTGCATCTGGGCCTTTACTAACTGAATTAGGTGTGCTAATGCAGTGCTGAAACGAAATCCTTCACAGCCAGTAGCTCTCCAGGACTGATGTCGAAGAACCCTGCTACTGTAGTCTGGATGCTGTCAAAGCCCACAACTATCCAGAAACAGTAGAAACCCTGTTGTCAACATCTATCAATGGTGTACACAGTGTGTCCATGAAGTGGTGGGAACGCCAGTGTTATAATATAATGATAATCAAACGAGCACGACTGTTACAGACTTTGGGTTTTCTCTCCATTTACGTTTTCTATTTCCAGGTTCTTCTATTTTTTTTTTTTTGGGGGGGATTTAGTTGGTGGATCTCATCCAACTTTTAGGTGCTTACACCTACTGTACTGGTGTTAGGTGGTTACACGATACCTACTGTACTGGTGTTAGGTGGTTACACGATACCTACTGTACTGGTGTTAGGTGGTTACACGACACCTACTGTACTGGTGTTAGGTGGTTACACGACACCTACTGTACTGGT
>CM059788.1:44265294-44380294 GCA_030435695.1 Brachymystax lenok tsinlingensis
AACAGGCTAGTTTCTCTGTCTGTCCTAATTACTCTGTCCAACAGGCTAGTTTCTCTGTCTGTCCTAATTACTCTGTCCAACAGGCTAGTTTCTATGTCTGTCCTAATTACTCTGTCCAACAGGCTAGCTTCTCTGTCTGTCCTAATTACTCTGTCCAACAGGCTAGTTTCTATGTCTGTCCTAATTACTCTGTCCAACAGGCTAGTTTCTATGTCTGTCCTAATTACTCTGTCCAACAGGCTAGCTTCTCTGTCTGTCCTAATTACTCTGTCCAACAGGCTAGTTTCTCTGTATGGACACACACACACAGATAGTATAGTCTAGCTCAGTATATTGCAGGGAGACACCCAGCAGATAGTATGGTCTAGCTCAGTATATTGCAGGGAGACACCCAGCAGATAGTATGGTCTAGCTCAGTATATTGCAGGGGGGCACCCAGCAGATAGTATAGTCTAGCTCAGTATATTGCAGGGGGACACCCAGCAGATAGTATAGTCTAGCTCAGTATATTGCAGGGGGGCACCCAGCAGATGCACGTTTTCGTTCTAGCCCAGCACTAATTAACACACCTGTTTCAACTAAGCAACTAATCACCAAGCCTTTGATTATTTTAATAATGTGTTACTGCTGGGCTAGATCAAATCCTAGTGTTGCTACAAGGGCTGGGTAGAGTGTCCTACGATGAAGCATCCTAACAGTACAACACCTGTCCTACGATGAAGCATCCTAACAGTACAACACCTGGCCTATGATGAAGCATCCTAACAGTACAACACCTGTCCTACGATGAAGCATCCTAACAGTACAACACCTGGCCTATGATGAAGCATCCTAACAGTACAACACCTGTCCTACGATGAAGCATCCTAACAATATAACACCTGGCCTATGATGAAGCATCCTAACAGTACAACACCTGGCCTACGATGAAGCATCCTAACAGTACAACACCTGGCCTATGATGAAGCATCCTAACAGTACAACACCTGGCCTATGATGAAGGATCCTAACAGTACAACACCTGTCCTTTGATGAAGCATCCTAACAGTAGAACACCTGTCCTTTGATGAAGCATCCTAACAGTAGAACACCTGGCCTATGATGAAGCATCCTAACGGTAGAACACATGTCCTTTGATGAAGCATCCTAACGGTAGAACACCTGGCCTATGATGAAGCATCCTAACAGTACAACACCTGTCCTACGATGAAGCATCCTAACAGTACAACACCTGTCCTACGATGAAGCATCCTAACAGTACAACACCTGGCCTATGATGAAGCATCCTAACAGTACAACACCTGGCCTATGATGAAGGATCCTAACAGTACAACACCTGTCCTTTGATGAAGCATCCTAACAGTAGAACACCTGGCCTATGATGAAGCATCCTAACGGTAGAACACATGTCCTTTGATGAAGCATCCTAACGGTACAACACCTGGCCTATGATGAAGCATCCTAACAGTACAACACCTGGCCTATGATGAAGCATCCTAACAATATAACACCTGGCCTATGATGAAGCATCCTAACAGTACAACACCTGGCCTACGATGAAGCATCCTAACAGTACAACACCTGGCCTATGATGAAGCATCCTAACAGAATTCCAGTACAACACCTGGCCTATGATGAAGCATCCTAACAGAATTCCAGTATAACACCTGTCCTATGGTGAAGCATCCTATCAGAGTTCCGGTACATCCTCATTTAATGTGTTGAAGTTATTCCGTTTTAATGAATATGTCTCGTTATATGTTCCAAAAAGATTTTAGTGACCTGTCCTGTAGCAATGACAGAACGGCAGGTAGCCTAGTGGTTAGAGCGTTGGTCTTGCAAGGCAGTTAACCCACTGTTCCTAGGCCCGTCATTGAAAATAAGAATTGTTTCTTAACTGACTTGCCTAGTTAAATAAAGGTAAAATTGAAATAAAAAAAGCATATCAGCCATAATGATGTATTGTGTTCTTCATGATATACAGTAGATCTAGCTACGTATATCTACCCTGACATCTGCCACCTATATCCCTGTCTCTGTTCTCTGTGCGGACTGACAATCCTCATGAGTGGCGCAGCGGTCTAAGGCACTACATCTCCGTGCTAGAGGCGTCATTACAGACACCCTGGTTCGAATCCAGGCTGTATCACAACTGACCGTGATTGGGAGTCCCGTAGGGCAGTGCACAATTGGCCCAGCGTCATCGTCCGGGTTTGGCACGGCGTAGGCCGTCATTGTGAATAAGAATTTGTTCGTAACTGATTTGCCTAGTGGATACATTTACAGTTGGACACTGTAGACGTTTGTAATTTCCCAACTCAACCAGGGATTCTCTCCGTATATATTTCGCTCTCCCTCTCTCCCTCCTTGTCGTTCTAGTCTGTAGACATCAGACTGTCCTGTAAAAGGGAAAACCATTCAATCAGTGCAGGTTGATAGTGAATTGTTCACCCCGGTGTTGTTTCCTACCATCCTACCAGTTAAAACATCTATATTTGAATCTAATCAACTTGTTAGATAGATGGAGAGAACGTGTCAACCACACACACACAGAGAGGGAGAGAACGTGTCAACCACACACACAGAGAGAGAGAGAGAGAGAGAGAGAGAGAGAGAGAGAGACGGAGAGAATAAACCCAGTCAAGCAAAGATTTCTATCATAACGTTCAGTATGTATCCAGAAGAAGACGGCTGATCCATAGACAGTTTGGAATTCTAACTAGGACTGGGGAATACTGTATAGTTACCCTCAACAGGCCCATATGGTGATATTTAGTGACTGGGGAATACTGTATAGTTACCCTCAACAGGCCCATATGGTGATATTTAGTGACTGGGGAATACTGTATAGTTACCCTCAACAGGCCCATATGGTGATATTTAGTGACTGGGGAATACTGTATAGTTACCCTCAACAGGCCCATATGGTGATATTTAGTGACTGGGGAATACTGTATAGTTACCCTCAACAGGCCCATATGGTGATATTTAGTGACTGGGGAATACTGTATAGTTACCCTCAACAGGCCCATATGGTGATATTTAGTGACTGGGGAATACAGTATAGTTACCCTCAACAGGCCCATATAGTGATATTTAGTGACTGGGGAATACTGTATAGTTACCCTCAACAGGCCCATATGCTAAGAGTATGGCGTTTGGTTTAAAAGCTGTGGGCAGAAAAAACATCTACATTTTTAAAAACAGATCACATTTACATAAGTATTCAGACCCTTTACTCAGTACTTTGTTGAAGCACCTTTGGGCAGCGATTACAGCCTCGAGTCTTCTTGGGTATGACTCTACAAGCTTGGCACACCTTTATTTGGGGAGTTCACCCCGGTGTTCTTCTCTGTAGATCCTCTCAAGCTCTGTCAAGTTGCATGGGGAGCGTTGCTGCACAGCTATTTTCAGGTTGCTCCAGAGATTTTCGATTGTTTTCAAGTCCGGGCTCTGGCTGGGCCACTCAAGGACATTCAGAGACTTGTCCCGAAGCCACTCCTGCATTGTCTTGGCTGTGTGCTTAGGGTCGTTGTACTGTTGGAAGGTGAACCTTTGCCCCAGTCTGAGGTCTTGAGCACTCTGGAGCAGGTTTTCATCGAGGATCTCTCTGTATTTTGCTCTGTTCATCTTTGCCTCGATCCTGACTAGTCTGCCAGTCCCTGATGCTGCCACCACCATGCTTCACCGTAGGTATGGTGCCAGGTTACCAACAGACGTGGTGCTTGGCATTCAGCCCAAAGAGTTTAATCTTGGTTTTTCATCATACCAGTTTCATTAGGTGCCTTCTGGCAAACTCCAAGCGGGCTAGGATTGGCCACCCATAATCCTGTTGATGTATAGGATTGGCCACCCATAATCCTGTTGATGTATAGGATCGGCCACCCATAATCCTGTTGATGTATAGGATCGGCCACCCATAATCCTGTTGATGTATAGGATTGGCCACCCATAATCCTGTTGATGTATAGGATCGGCCACCCATAATCCTGTTGATGTATAGGATCGGCCACCCATAATCCTGTTGATGTATAGGATTGGCCACCCATAATCCTGTCTGTGTGGTTGTTGATGTTGTCTTGTTGTTGATGTATAGGAGTGGCCACTCATAAACCTGACGCAGTGGAACCAGAGAAACAGACAGCCCACACAGTGAAAATAGCCGGCGTCATCGCTGGCATCCTCCTCTTTGTCATCATCTTCCTGGGAGTCATCCTCCTCCTGAAGAAAAGGTAAGCTATTTTGTAGAAGTCAGACATTTTGTAGAAATTATATATTTTGTGTAAAGATATGTTGCTATATGTCTCTATATGTTATGTGTCCTATATATTTTATATATTGCCACTCTGTGTTGACATTATGTCACATCTACAAACACTGTTACACAGTGAGACAAACTGAAGAAGACAAACATTTACAACATGGGGTACATTTGGACAGCTTGCTCGTTTACAATTGTAATCTGGAAGAAGTTATTTTTTGTTGTTGTTACGAGTCTCGTATCCCCTGTTTTCTCTCTCTCTAAAGCACAGCAGTGTTGTCAGCGCTGTCAGCGCAAAACGTAAATAATGAATTTGATGATGTTGATACGCTACATTACGGCTGTTTACAGCTATGAGAAACAGTTTGCTGTGAAAGATGAATGTCTCCACGGCCCAATCATACAAGACACGCCACACACCACACACCACACACCCAGCCACGTTCAATGACACTGGGTTGGAGACGGGAGGAAAAGGGAAAATATTCTGGAGGACTATAGAAGGGAAGATTAGAGAAAGAATGGGAGATAAGAAGGAAATAATGATGAAAGGCTGAAAGAGAGAAGGGGAAGGAAGAGAGAGGGAGGGAGGGAGAGAGGGAAGAGAGAGGGGGTAGAAGAGAAAGAGAGAACAGAGAGGAGAGAGAGAGAGGGAATAGAGAGGGGGTAGAAGAGAAAGAGAGAACAGAGAGGAGAGAGAGAGAGGGAATAGAGAGGGGTAGAAGAGAAAGAGAGAACAGAGAGGAGAGAGAGAGAGGGAATAGAGAGAGGGGTAGAAGAGAAAGAGAGAACAGAGAGGAGAGAGAGAGAGAGGGAAGAGAGAGGAAATAGAGAGGGGGTAGAAGAGAAAGAGAGAACAGAGAGGAGACAGAGAGAGGGAATAGAGAGGGGGTAGAAGAGAAAGAGAGAATAGAGAGGAGAGAGAGAGAGGGAATAGAGAGGGGGTAGAAGAGAAAGAAGGAATAGAGAGGAGAGAGAGAGAGGGAAGAGAGAGGGGGTAGAAGAGAAAGAAGGAATAGAGAGGAGAGAGAGAGAGGGAATAGAGAGGGGGTAGAAGAGAAAGAAGGAATAGAGAGGAGAGAGAGAGAGGGAAGAGAGAGGGGGTAGAAGAGAAAGAAGGAATAGAGAGGAGAGAGAGAGCCTTCCTATAACCACATAGTGTAGCTTCAAGCTAACTTTACATTAGCACCAGCCCCTGTTCTCCATGTCACCCAGGCCTGAAATAACACAATGTCACTTCATTTATGTGTGCTCTAGATTAGTTGGGTGTGCTCTTATCTGTGTTCCAAACGGTATCCTACTCCCTGTATAGTGACTAGAGCCCTATTGGGATAAATTAATGCACTATGTATTGAATAGGGGGACATTTGGTTACTGCATTCAATATCTGGACCAAAGGGACTGACAAGGGAAAAAACACCTTGACAATAGCAGGGGGGAGGAAAACAGGCCTATTTTCAATCAAATCTTCTGCTGTAACTTTTAGTTTGAAGAGTTAGTTAACGTCATGGAGGTGGGAGTGGTAGATGGAGTGGTAGATGTTAGTTCCTTGGTAATGGAGGTGGGAGTGGTAGATGGAGTGGTAGATGTTAGTTCCTTGGTAATGGAGGTGGGAGTGGTAGATGTTAGTTCCTTGGTAATGGAGGTGGGAGTGGTAGATGGAGTGGTAGATGTTAGTTCCTTGGTAATGGAGGTGGGAGTGGTAGATGTTAGTTCCTTGGTAATGGAGGTGGGAGTGGTAGATGGAGTGGTAGATGTTAGTTCCTTGGTAATGGAGGTGGGAGTGGTAGATGGAATGGTAGATGTTAGTTCCTTGGTAATGGAGGTGGGAGTGGTAGATGGAGTGGTAGATGTTAGTTCCTTGGTAATGGAGGTGGGAGTGGTAGATGCTAGTTCCTTGGTAATGGAGGTGGGAGTGGTAGATGCTAGTTCCTTGGTAATGGAGGTGGGAGTGGTAGATGGAGTGGTAGATGTTAGTTCCTTGGTAATGGAGGTGGGAGTGGCAGATGTTAGTTCCTTGGTAATGGAGGTGGGAGTGGTAGATGCTAGTTCCTTGGTAATGGAGGTGGGAGTGGTAGATGGAGTGGTAGATGCTAGTTCCTTGGTAATGGAGGTGGGAGTGGTAGATGTTAGTTCCTTGGTAATGGAGGTGGGAGTGGTAGATGGAGTGGTAGATGTTAGTTCCTTGGTAATGGAGGTGGGAGTGGTAGATGTTAGTTCTTTGGTAATGGAGGTGGGAGTGGTAGATGGAGTGGTAGATGTTAGATCCTTGGTAATGGAGGTGGGAGTGGTAGATGCTAGTTCCTTGGTAATGGAGGTGGGAGTGGTAGATGGGTGGTAGATGTTAGTTCCTTGGTAATGGAGGTGGGAGTGGTAGATGGAGTGGTAGATGTTAGTTCCTTGGTAATGGAGGTGGGAGTGGTAGCTGGAGTGGTAGACGTTAGTGCCTTAGTAATGGAGGTGGGAGTGGTAGATGGAGTGGTAGATGCTAGTTCCTTGGTAATGGAGGTGGGAGTTGTAGTTGCTAGTTCCTTGGTAATGGAGGTGGGAGTGGTAGATGGAGTGGTAGATGTTAGTTCCTTGGTAATGGAGGTGGGAGTGGCAGATGTTAGTTCCTTGGTAATGGAGGTGGGAGTGGTAGATGCTAGTTCCTTGGTAATGGAGGTGGGAGTGGTAGATGGAGTGGTAGATGCTAGTTCCTTGGTAATGGAGGTGGGAGTGGTAGATGTTAGTTCCTTGGTAATGGAGGTGGGAGTGGCAGATGGAGTGGTAGATGTTAGTTCCTTGGTAATGGAGGTGGGAGTGGTAGATGCTAGTTCCTTGGTAATGGAGGTGGGAGTGGTAGATGCTAGTTCCTTGGTAATGGAGGTGGGAGTGGTAGATGGAGTGGTAGATGTTAGTTCCATGGTAATGGAGGTGGGAGTGGTAGATGTTAGTTCCTTGGTAATGGAGGTGGGAGTGGTAGATGCTAGTTCCTTGGTAATGGAGGTGGGAGTGGTAGATGGAGTGGTAGATGTTAGATCCTTGGTAATGGGGGTGGGAGTGGTAGATGTTAGTTCCTTGGTAATGGAGGTGGGAGTGGTAGATGGAGTGGTAGATGCTATTTCCCTGGTAATGGAGGTGGGAGTGGTAGATGTTAGTTCCTTGGTAATGGAGGTGGGAGTGGTAGATGTTAGTTCCTTGGTAATAGAGTTGGGAGTGGTAGATGCTAGTTCCTTGGTAATGGAGGTGGGAGTGGTAGATGTTAGTTCCTTGGTAATGGAGGTGGGAGTGGTAGATGGAGTGGTAGATGTTAGATCCTTGGTAATGGGGGTGGGAGTGGTAGATGTTAGTTCTTTAGTAATGGAGGTGGGAGTGGTAGATGGAGTGGTAGATGTTAGATCCTTGGTAATGGAGGTGGGAGTGGTAGATGCTAGTTCCTTGGTAATGGAGGTGGGAGTGGTAGATGGGTGGTAGATGTTAGTTCCTTGGTAATGGAGGTGGGAGTGGTAGATGGAGTGGTAGATGTTAGTTACTTGGTAATGGAGGTGGGAGTGGTAGCTGGAGTGGTAGACGTTAGTGCCTTAGTAATGGAGGTGGGAGTGGTAGATGGAGTGGTAGATGCTAGTTCCTTGGTAATGGAGGTGGGAGTGGTAGTTGCTAGTTCCTTGGTAATGGAGGTGGGAGTGGTAGATGGAGTGGTAGATGTTAGTTCCTTGGTAATGGAGGTGGGAGTGGTAGATGTTAGTTCCTTGGTAATGGAGGTGGGAGTGGTAGATGGAGTGGTAGATGTTAGTTCCTTGGTAATGGAGGTGGGAGTGGTAGATGGAGTGGTAGATGCTAGTTCCTTGGTAATGGAGGTGGGAGTGGTAGATGTTGGTTCCTTGGTAATGGAGGTGGGAGTGGTAGATGCTAGTTCCTTGGTAATGGAGGTGGGAGTGGTAGATGGAGTGGTAGATGCTAGTTCCTTGGTAATGGAGGTGGGAGTGGTAGATGTTAGTTCCTTGGTAATGGAGGTGGGAGTGGCAGATGGAGTGGTAGATGTTAGTTCCTTGGTAATGGAGGTGGGAGTGGTAGATGCTAGTTCCTTGGTAATGGAGGTGGGAGTGGTAGATGCTAGTTCCTTGGTAATGGAGGTGGGAGTGGTAGATGGAGTGGTAGATGTTAGTTCCATGGTAATGGAGGTGGGAGTGGTAGATGTTAGTTCCTTGGTAATGGAGGTGGGAGTGGTAGATGCTAGTTCCTTTGTAATGGAGGTGGGAGTGGTAGATGGAGTGGTAGATGTTAGATCCTTGGTAATGGGGGTGGGAGTGGTAGATGTTAGTTCCTTGGTAATGGAGGTGGGAGTGGTAGATGGAGTGGTAGATGTTAGTTCCTTGGTAATGGAGGTGGGAGTGGTAGATGTTAGTTCTTTGGTAATGGAGGTGGGAGTGGTAGATGGAGTGGTAGATGTTAGATCCTTGGTAATGGAGGTGCGAGTGGTAGATGCTAATTCCTTGGTAATGGAGGTGGGAGTGGTAGATGGGTGGTAGATGTTAGTTCCTTGGTAATGGAGGTGGGAGTGGTAGATGGAGTGGTAGATGTTAGTTCCTTGGTAATGGAGGTGGGAGTGGTAGCTGGAGTGGTAGACGTTAGTGCCTTAGTAATGGAAGTGGGAGTGGTAGATGGAGTGGTAGATAATAGTTCCTTGGTAATGGAGGTGGGAGTGGTAGATGTTAGTTCCTTGGTAATGGAGGTGGGAGTGGTAGATGGAGTGGTAGATGTTAGTTCCTTGGTAATGGAGGTGGGATTGGTAGATGTTAGTTCCTTGGTAATGGAGATGGGAGTGGTAGATGGAGTGGTAGATGCTATTTCCCTGGTAATGGAGGTGGGAGTGGTAGATGTTAGTTCCTTGGTAATGGAGGTGGGAGTGGTAGATGTTAGTTCCTTGGTAATAGAGTTGGGAGTGGTAGATGCTAGTTCCTTGGTAATGGAGGTGGGAGTGGTAGAAGGAGTGGTAGATGTTAGTTCCTTGGTAATGGAGGTGGGAGTGGTAGAAGGAGTGGTAGATGTTAGTTCCTTGGTAATGGAGGTGGGAGTGGTAGAAGGAGTGGTAGATGTTAGTTCCTTGGTAATGGAGGTGGGAGTGGTAGATGATAGTTCCTTGGTAATGGAGGTGGGAGTGGTAGATGGAGTGGTAGATGTTAGTTCCTTGGTAATGGAGGTGGGAGTGGTAGATGAGGTGGGAGTGGTAGATGTTAGTTCTTGGTAATGGAGGTGGGAGTGGTAGATGGAGTGGTAGATGTTAGTTCCTTGGTAATGGAGGTGGGAGTGGTAGATGTTAGTTCTTTGGTAATGGAGGTGGGAGTGGTAGATGGAGTGGTAGATGTTAGATCCTTGGTAATGGAAGTGGGAGTGGTAGATGCTAGTTCCTTGGTAATGGAGGTGGGAGTGGTAGATGGGTGGTAGATGTTAGTTCCTTGGTAATGGAGGTGGGAGTGGTAGATGGAGTGGTAGATGTTAGTTCCTTGGTAATGGAGGTGGGAGTGGTAGCTGGAGTGGTAGACGTTAGTGCCTTAGTAATGGAGGTGGGAGTGGTAGATGGAGTGGTAGATGCTAGTTCCTTGGTAATGGAGGTGGGAGTTGTAGTTGCTAGTTCCTTGGTAATGGAGGTGGGAGTGGTAGATGGAGTGGTAGATGTTAGTTCCTTGGTAATGGAGGTGGGAGTGGCAGATGTTAGTTCCTTGGTAATGGAGGTGGGAGTGGTAGATGCTAGTTCCTTGGTAATGGAGGTGGGAGTGGTAGATGGAGTGGTAGATGCTAGTTCCTTGGTAATGGAGGTGGGAGTGGTAGATGTTAGTTCCTTGGTAATGGAGGTGGGAGTGGCAGATGGAGTGGTAGATGTTCGTTCCTTGGTAATGGAGGTGGGAGTGGTAGATGCTAGTTCCTTGGTAATGGAGGTGGGAGTGGTAGATGCTAGTTCCTTGGTAATGGAGGTGGGAGTGGTAGATGGAGTGGTAGATGTTAGTTCCATGGTAATGGAGGTGGGAGTGGTAGATGTTAGTTCCTTGGTAATGGAGGTGGGAGTGGTAGATGCTAGTTCCTTGGTAATGGAGGTGGGAGTGGTAGATGGAGTGGTAGATGTTAGATCCTTGGTAATGGGGGTGGGAGTGGTAGATGTTAGTTCCTTGGTAATGGAGGTGGGAGTGGTAGATGGAGTGGTAGATGTTAGTTCCTTGGTAATGGAGGTGGGAGTGGTAGATGTTAGTTCTTTGGTAATGGAGGTGGGAGTGGTAGATGGAGTGGTAGATGTTAGATCCTTGGTAATGGAGGTGGGAGTGGTAGATGCTAGTTCCTTGGTAATGGAGGTGGGAGTGGTAGATGGGTGGTAGATGTTAGTTCCTTGGTAATGGAGGTGGGAGTGGTAGATGGAGTGGTAGATGTTAGTTCCTTGGTAATGGAGGTGGGAGTGGTAGCTGGAGTGGTAGGCGTTAGTGCCTTAGTAATGGAAGTGGTAGATGGAGTGGTAGATAATAGTTCCTTGGTAATGGAGGTGGGAGTGGTAGATGTTAGTTCCTTGGTAATGGAGGTGGGAGTGGTAGATGGAGTGGTAGATGTTAGTTCCTTGGTAATGGAGGTGGGATTGGTAGATGTTAGTTCCTTGGTAATGGAGGTGGGAGTGGTAGATGGAGTGGTAGATGCTATTTCCCTGGTAATGGAGGTGGGAGTGGTAGATGTTAGTTCCTTGGTAATGGAGGTGGGAGTGGTAGATGTTAGTTCCTTGGTAATAGAGTTGGGAGTGGTAGATGCTAGTTCCTTGGTAATGGAGGTGGGAGTGGTAGATGTTAGTTCCTTGGTAATGGAGGTGGGAGTGGTAGATGGAGTGGTAGATGTTAGATCCTTGGTAATGGGGGTGGGAGTGGTAGATGTTAGTTCTTTGGTAATGGAGGTGGGAGTGGTAGATGGAGTGGTAGATGTTAGATCCTTGGTAATGGAGGTGGGAGTGGTAGATGCTAGTTCCTTGGTAATGGAGGTGGGAGTGGTAGATGGGTGGTAGATGTTAGTTCCTTGGTAATGGAGGTGGGAGTGGTAGATGGAGTGGTAGATGTTAGTTACTTGGTAATGGAGGTGGGAGTGGTAGCTGGAGTGGTAGACGTTAGTGCCTTAGTAATGGAGGTGGGAGTGGTAGATGGAGTGGTAGATGCTAGTTCCTTGGTAATGGAGGTGGGAGTGGTAGTTGCTAGTTCCTTGGTAATGGAGGTGGGAGTGGTAGATGGAGTGGTAGATGTTAGTTCCTTGGTAATGGAGGTGGGAGTGGTAGATGTTAGTTCCTTGGTAATGGAGGTGGGAGTGGTAGATGCTAGTTCCTTGGTAATGGAGGTGGGAGTGGTAGATGGAGTGGTAGATGCTAGTTCCTTGGTAATGGAGGTGGGAGTGGTAGATGTTAGTTCCTTGGTAATGGAGGTGGGAGTGGCAGATGGAGTGGTAGATGTTAGTTCCTTGGTAATGGAGGTGGGAGTGGTAGATGCTAGTTCCTTGGTAATGGAGGTGGGAGTGGTAGATGCTAGTTCCTTGGTAATGGAGGTGGGAGTGGTAGATGGAGTGGTAGATGTTAGTTCCATGGTAATGGAGGTGGGAGTGGTAGATGTTAGTTCCTTGGTAATGGAGGTGGGAGTGGTAGATGCTAGTTCCTTTGTAATGGAGGTGGGAGTGGTAGATGGAGTGGTAGATGTTAGATCCTTGGTAATGGGGGTGGGAGTGGTAGATGTTAGTTCCTTGGTAATGGAGGTGGGAGTGGTAGATGGAGTGGTAGATGTTAGTTCCTTGGTAATGGAGGTGGGAGTGGTAGATGTTAGTTCTTTGGTAATGGAGGTGGGAGTGGTAGATGGAGTGGTAGATGTTAGATCCTTGGTAATGGAGGTGGCAGTGGTAGATGCTAATTCCTTGGTAATGGAGGTGGGAGTGGTAGATGGGTGGTAGATGTTAGTTCCTTGGTAATGGAGGTGGGAGTGGTAGATGGAGTGGTAGATGTTAGTTCCTTGGTAATGGAGGTGGGAGTGGTAGCTGGAGTGGTAGACGTTAGTGCCTTAGTAATGGAAGTGGGAGTGGTAGATGGAGTGGTAGATAATAGTTCCTTGGTAATGGAGGTGGGAGTGGTAGATGTTAGTTCCTTGGTAATGGAGGTGGGAGTGGTAGATGGAGTGGTAGATGTTAGTTCCTTGGTAATGGAGGTGGGATTGGTAGATGTTAGTTCCTTGGTAATGGAGATGGGAGTGGTAGATGGAGTGGTAGATGCTATTTCCCTGGTAATGGAGGTGGGAGTGGTAGATGTTAGTTCCTTGGTAATGGAGGTGGGAGTGGTAGATGTTAGTTCCTTGGTAATAGAGTTGGGAGTGGTAGATGCTAGTTCCTTGGTAATGGAGGTGGGAGTGGTAGAAGGAGTGGTAGATGTTAGTTCCTTGGTAATGGAGGTGGGAGTGGTAGAAGGAGTGGTAGATGTTAGTTCCTTGGTAATGGAGGTGGGAGTGGTAGAAGGAGTGGTAGATGTTAGTTCCTTGGTAATGGAGGTGGGAGTGGTAGATGATAGTTCCTTGGTAATGGAGGAGGGAGTGGTAGATGGAGTGGTAGATGTTAGTTCCTTGGTAATGGAGGTGGGAGTGGTAGATGTTAGTTCCTTGGTAATGGAGGTGGGAGTGGTAGATGTTAGTTCCTTGGTAATAGAGTTGGGAGTGGTAGATGCTAGTTCCTTGGTAATGGAGGTGGGAGTGGTAGATGTTAGTTTCTTGGTAATGGAGGTGGGAGTGGTAGAAGGAGTGGTAGATGTTAGTTCCTTGGTAATGGAGGTGGGAGTGGTAGATGTTAGTTCCTTGGTAATGGAGGTGGGAGTGGTAGATGCTAGTTCCTTGGTAATGGAGGTGGGAGTGGTAGATGGAGTGGTAGACGTTAGTGCCTTAGTAATGGAGGTGGGAGTGGTAGATGGAGTGGTAGATGCTAGTTCCTTGGTAATGGAGGTGGGAGTGGTAGATGCTAGTTCCTTGGTAATGGAGGTGGGAGTGGTAGATGGAGTGGTAGATGTTAGTTCCATGGTAATGGAGGTGGGAGTGGTAGATGTTAGTTTCTTGGTAATGGAGGTGGGAGTGGTAGATGCTAGTTCCTTGGTAATGGAGGTGGGAGTGGTAGATGGAGTGGTAGATGCTAGTTCCTTGGTAATGGAGGTGGGAGTGGTAGATGGAGTGGTAGATGCTAGTTCCTTGGTAATGGAGGTGGGAGTGGCAGATGGAGTGGTAGATGTTAGTTCCTTGGTAATGGAGGTGGGAGTGGTAGATGCTAGTTCCTTGGTAATGGAGGTGGGAGTGGTAGATGCTAGTTCCTTGGTAATGGAGGTGGGAGTGGTAGTTGGAGTGGTAGATGTTAGTTCCATGGTAATGGAGGTGGGAGTAGTAGATGTTAGTTCCTTGGTAATGGAGGTGGGAGTGGCAGATGGAGTGGTAGATGTTAGTTCCTTGGTAATGGAGGTGGGAGTGGTAGATGCTAGTTCCTTGGTAATGGAGGTGGGAGTGGTAGATGCTAGTTCCTTGGTAATGGAGGTGGGAGTGGTAGTTGGAGTGGTAGATGTTAGTTCCATGGTAATGGAGGTGGGAGTAGTAGATGTTAGTTCCTTGGTAATGGAGGTGGGAGTGGTAGATGCTAGTTCCTTGGTAATGGAGGTGGGAGTGGTAGATGGAGTGGTAGATGTTAGATCCTTGGTAATGGGGGTGGGAGTGGTAGATGTTAGTTCCTTGGTAATGGAGGTGGGAGTGGTAGATGGAGTGGTAGATGTTAGTTCCTTGGTAATGGAGGTGGGAGTGGTAGATGCTAGTTCCTTGGTAATGGAGGTGGGAGTGGTAGATGGAGTGGTAGATGTTAGTTCCTTGGTAATGGAGGTGGGAGTGGTAGATGCTAGTTCCTTGGTAATGGAGGTGGGAGTGGTAGATGCTAGTTCCTTGGTAATGGAGGTGGGAGTGGTAGAAGGAGTGGTAGATGTTAGTTCCTTGGTAATGGAGGTGGGAGTGGTAGATGTTAGTTCCTTGGTAATGGAGGTGGGAGTGGTAGATGGAGTGGTAGATGTTAGATCCTTGGTAATGGGGGTGGGAGTGGTAGATGTTAGTTCCTTGGCAATGGAGGTGGGAGTGGTAGATGTTAGTTCTTTGGTAATGGAGGTGGGAGTGGTAGATGGAGTGGTAGATGTTAGATCCTTGGTAATGGAGGTGGGAGTGGTAGATGCTAGTTCCTTGGTAATGGAGGTGGGAGTGGTAGATGGAGTGGTAGATGTTAGATCCTTGGTAATGGGGGTGGGAGTGGTAGATGTTAGTTCCTTGGCAATGGAGGTGGGAGTGGTAGATGTTAGTTCTTTGGTAATGGAGGTGGGAGTGGTAGATGGAGTGGTAGATGTTAGATCCTTGGTAATGGAGGTGGGAGTGGTAGATGCTAGTTCCTTGGTAATGGAGGTGGGAGTGGTAGATGGGTGGTAGATGTTAGTTCCTTGGTAATGGAGGTGGGAGTGGTAGATGGAGTGGTAGATGTTAGTTCCTTGGTAATGGAGGTGGGAGTGGTAGCTGGAGTGGTAGATGTTAGTTCCTTGGTAATGGAGGTGGGAGTGGTAGCTGGAGTGGTAGACGTTAGTGCCTTAGTAATGGAGGTGGGAGTGGTAGATGGAGTGGTAGATGCTAGTTCCTTGGTAATGGAGGTGGGAGTGGTAGATGCTAGTTCCTTGGTAATGGAGGTGGGAGTGGTAGATGGAGTGGTAGATGTTAGTTCCATGGTAATGGAGGTGGGAGTGGTAGATGTTAGTTTCTTGGTAATGGAGGTGGGAGTGGTAGATGCTAGTTCCTTGGTAATGGAGGTGGGAGTGGTAGATGTTAGTTCCTTGGTAATGGAGGTGGGAGTGGCAGATGGAGTGGTAGATGTTAGTTCCTTGGTAATGGAGGTGGGAGTGGTAGATGCTAGTTCCTTGGTAATGGAGGTGGGAGTGGTAGATGCTAGTTCCTTGGTAATGGAGGTGGGAGTGGTAGTTGGAGTGGTAGATGTTAGTTCCATGGTAATGGAGGTGGGAGTAGTAGATGTTAGTTCCTTGGTAATGGAGGTGGGAGTGGCAGATGGAGTGGTAGATGTTAGTTCCTTGGTAATGGAGGTGGGAGTGGTAGATGCTAGTTCCTTGGTAATGGAGGTGGGAGTGGTAGATGCTAGTTCCTTGGTAATGGAGGTGGGAGTGGTAGTTGGAGTGGTAGATGTTAGTTCCATGGTAATGGAGGTGGGAGTAGTAGATGTTAGTTCCTTGGTAATGGAGGTGGGAGTGGTAGATGCTAGTTCCTTGGTAATGGAGGTGGGAGTGGTAGATGGAGTGGTAGATGTTAGATCCTTGGTAATGGGGGTGGGAGTGGTAGATGTTAGTTCCTTGGTAATGGAGGTGGGAGTGGTAGATGGAGTGGTAGATGTTAGTTCCTTGGTAATGGAGGTGGTAGATGCTAGTTCCTTGGTAATGGAGGTGGGAGTGGTAGAAGGAGTGGTAGATGTTAGTTCCTTGGTAATGGAGGTGGGAGCTGTAGATGTTAGTTCCTTGGTAATGGAGGTGGGAGTGGTAGATGCTAGTTCCTTGGTAATGGAGGTGGGAGTGGTAGATGGAGTGGTAGATGTTAGATCCTTGGTAATGGGGGTGGGAGTGGTAGATGTTAGTTCCTTGGCAATGGAGGTGGGAGTGGTAGATGTTAGTTCTTTGGTAATGGAGGTGGGAGTGGTAGATGGAGTGGTAGATGTTAGATCCTTGGTAATGGAGGTGGGAGTGGTAGATGCTAGTTCCTTGGTAATGGAGGTGGGAGTGGTAGATGGGTGGTAGATGTTAGTTCCTTGGTAATGGAGGTGGGAGTGGTAGATGGAGTGGTAGATGTTAGTTCCTTGGTAATGGAGGTGGGAGTGGTAGCTGGAGTGGTAGATGTTAGTTCCTTGGTAATGGAGGTGGGAGTGGTAGCTGGAGTGGTAGACGTTAGTGACTTAGTAATGGAGGTGGGAGTGGTAGATGGAGTGGTAGATGCTAGTTCCTTGGTAATGGAGGTGGGAGTGGTAGATGCTAGTTCCTTGGTAACGGAGGTGGGAGTGGTAGATGGAGTGGTAGATGTTAGTTCCTTGGTAATGGAGGTGGGAGTGGTAGATGTTAGTTCCTTGGTAATGGAGGTGGGAGTGGTAGATGCTAGTTCCTTGGTAATGGAGGTGGGAGTGGTAGATGGAGTGGTAGATGCTAGTTCCTTGGTAATGGAGGTGGGAGTGGTAGATGTTAGTTCCTTGGTAATGGAGGTGGGAGTGGCAGATGGAGTGGTAGATGTTAGTTCCTTGGTAATGGAGGTGGGAGTGGTAGATGCTAGTTCCTTGGTAATGGAGGTGGGAGTGGTAGATGCTAGTTCCTTGGTAATGGAGGTGGGAGTGGTAGATGGAGTGGTAGATGTTAGTTCCTTGGTAATGGAGGTGGGAGTGGTAGATGTTAGTTCCTTGGTAATGGAGGTGGGAGTGGTAGATGGAGTGGTAGATGTTAGTTCCTTGGTAATGGAGGTGGGAGTGGTAGCTGGAGTGGTAGACGTTAGTGCCTTAGTAATGGAGGTGGGAGTGGTAGATGGAGTGGTAGATGCTAGTTCCTTGGTAATGGAGGTGGGAGTGGTAGTTGCTAGTTCCTTGGTAATGGAGGTGGGAGTGGTAGATGGAGTGGTAGATGTTAGTTCCTTGGTAATGGAGGTGGGAGTGGTAGATGTTAGTTCCTTGGTAATGGAGGTGGGAGTGGTAGATGCTAGTTCCTTGGTAATGGAGGTGGGAGTGGTAGATGGAGTGGTAGATGCTAGTTCCTTGGTAATGGAGGTGGGAGTGGTAGATGTTAGTTCCTTGGTAATGGAGGTGGGAGTGGCAGATGGAGTGGTAGATGTTAGTTCCTTGGTAATGGAGGTGGGAGTGGTAGATGCTAGTTCCTTGGTAATGGAGGTGGGAGTGGTAGATGCTAGTTCCTTGGTAATGGAGGTGGGAGTGGTAGATGGAGTGGTAGATGTTAGTTCCATGGTAATGGAGGTGGGAGTGGTAGATGTTAGTTCCTTGGTAATGGAGGTGGGAGTGGTAGATGCTAGTTCCTTGGTAATGGAGGTGGGAGTGGTAGATGGAGTGGTAGATGTTAGATCCTTGGTAATGGGGGTGGGAGTGGTAGATGTTAGTTCCTTGGTAATGGAGGTGGGAGTGGTAGATGGAGTGGTAGATGTTAGTTCCTTGGTAATGGAGGTGGGAGTGGTAGATGTTATTTCTTTGGTAATGGAGGTGGGAGTGGTAGATGGAGTGTTAGATGTTAGATCCTTGGTAATGGAGGTGGGAGTGGTAGATGCTAGTTCCTTGGTAATGGAGGTGGGAGTGGTAGATGGGTGGTAGATGTTAGTTCCTTGGTAATGGAGGTGGGAGTGGTAGATTGAGTGGTAGATGTTAGTTCCTTGGTAATGGAGGTGGGAGTGGTAGCTGGAGTGGTAGACGTTAGTGCCTTAGTAATGGAAGTGGGAGTGGTAGATGGAGTGGTAGATAATAGTTCCTTGGTAATGGAGGTGGGAGTGGTAGATGTTAGTTCCTTGGTAATGGAGGTGGGAGTGGTAGATGGAGTGGTAGATGTTAGTTCCTTGGTAATGGAGGTGGGATTGGTAGATGTTAGTTCTTTGGTAATGGAGGTGGGAGTGGTAGATGGAGTGGTAGATGTTAGATCCTTGGTAATGGAGGTGGGAGTGGTAGATGCTAGTTCCTTGGTAATGGAGGTGGGAGTGGTAGATGGGTGGTAGATGTTAGTTCCTTGGTAATGGAGGTGGGAGTGGTAGATGGAGTGGTAGATGTTAGTTCCTTGGTAATGGAGGTGGGAGTTGTAGCTGGAGTGGTAGACGTTAGTGCCTTAGTAATGGAGGTGGGAGTGGTAGATGGAGTGGTAGATGCTAGTTCCTTGGTAATGGAGGTGGGAGTGGTAGATGCTAGTTCCTTGGTAATGGAGGTGGGAGTGGTAGATGGAGTGGTAGATGTTAGTTCCTTGGTAATGGAGGTGGGAGTGGTAGATGTTAGTTCCTTGGTAATGGAGGTGGGAGTGGTAGATGCTAGTTCCTTGGTAATGGAGGTGGGAGTGGTAGATGGAGTGGTAGATGCTAGTTCCTTGGTAATGGAGGTGGGAGTGGTAGATGTTAGTTCCTTGGTAATGGAGGTGGGAGTGGTAGATGCTAGTTCCTTGGTAATGGAGGTGGGAGTGGTAGATGGAGTGGTAGATGCTAGTTCCTTGGTAATGGAGGTGGGAGTGGTAGATGTTAGTTCCTTGGTAATGGAGGTGGGAGTGGCAGATGGAGTGGTAGATGTTAGTTCCTTGGTAATGGAGGTGGGAGTGGTAGATGCTAGTTCCTTGGTAATGGAGGTGGGAGTGGTAGATGCTAGTTCCTTGGTAATGGAGGTGGGAGTGGTAGATGGAGTGGTAGATGTTAGTTCCATGGTAATGGAGGTGGGAGTGGTAGATGTTAGTTCCTTGGTAATGGAGGTGGGAGTGGTAGATGCTAGTTCCTTGGTAATGGAGGTGGGAGTGGTAGATGGAGTGGTAGATGTTAGTTCCTTGGTAATGGAGGTGGGAGTGGTAGATGTTAGTTCTTTGGTAATGGAGGTGGGAGTGGTAGATGGAGTGGTAGATGTTAGATCCTTGGTAATGGAGGTGGGAGTGGTAGATGCTAATTCCTTGGTAATGGAGGTGGGAGTGGTAGATGGGTGGTAGATGTTAGTTCCTTGGTAATGGAGGTGGGAGTGGTAGATGGAGTGGTAGATGTTAGTTCCTTGGTAATGGAGGTGGGAGTGGTAGCTGGAGTGGTAGACGTTAGTGCCTTAGTAATGGAAGTGGGAGTGGTAGATGGAGTGGTAGATAATAGTTCCTTGGTAATGGAGGTGGGAGTGGTAGATGTTAGTTCCTTGGTAATGGAGGTGGGAGTGGTAGATGGAGTGGTAGATGTTAGTTCCTTGGTAATGGAGGTGGGAGTGGTAGATGTTAGTTCCTTGGTAATGGAGATGGGAGTGGTAGATGGAGTGGTAGATGCTATTTCCCTGGTAATGGAGGTGGGAGTGGTAGATGTTAGTTCCTTGGTAATGGAGGTGGGAGTGGTAGATGTTAGTTCCTTGGTAATAGAGTTGGGAGTGGTAGATGCTAGTTCCTTGGTAATGGAGGTGGGAGTGGTAGAAGGAGTGGTAGATGTTAGTTCCTTGGTAATGGAGGTGGGAGTGGTAGAAGGAGTGGTAGATGTTAGTTCCTTGGTAATGGAGGTGGGAGTGGTAGATGGAGTGGTAGATGTTAGTTCCTTGGTAATGGAGGTGGGAGTGGTAGATGCTAGTTCCTTGGTAATGGAGGTGGGAGTGGTAGATGGAGTGGTAGATGTTAGTTCCTTGGTAATGGAGGTGGGAGTGGTAGATGTTAGTTCCTTGGTAATGGAGGTGGGAGTGGCAGATGGAGTGGTAGATGTTAGTTCCTTGGTAATGGAGGTGGGAGTGGTAGATGCTAGTTCCTTGGTAATGGAGGTGGGAGTGGTAGATGTTAGTTCCTTGGTAATGGAGGTGGGAGTGGTAGATGGAGTGGTAGATGTTAGTTCCTTGGTAATGGAGGTGGGAGTGGTAGATGTTAGTTCCTTGGTAATGGAGGTGGGAGTGGTAGATGCTAGTTCCTTGGTAATGGAGGTGGGAGTGGTAGATGGAGTGGTAGATGTTAGTTCCTTGGTAATGGAGGTGGGAGTGGTAGATGGAGTGGTAGATGCTAGTTCCTTGGTAATGGAGGTGGGAGTGGTAGATGCTAGTTCCTTGGTAATGGAGGTGGGAGTGGTAGATGGAGTGGTAGATGTTAGTTCCATGGTAATGGAGGTGGGAGTGGTAGATGTTAGTTCCTTGGTAATGGAGGTGGGAGTGGTAGATGGAGTGGTAGATGTTAGTTCCTTGGTAATGGAGGTGGGAGTGGTAGATGTTAGTTCCTTGGTAATGGTAAGTGGTAGATGGAGTGGTAGATGTTAGTTCCTTGGTAATGGAGGTGGGAGTGGTAGATGCTAGTTCCTTGGTAATGGAGGTGGGAGTGGTAGATGGAGTGGTAGATGTTAGTTCCATGGTAATGGAGGTGGGAGTGGTAGATGTTAGTTCCTTGGTAATGGAGGTGGGAGTGGCAGATGGAGTGGTAGATGTTAGTTCCTTGGTAATGGAGGTGGGAGTGGTAGATGCTAGTTCCTTGGTAATGGAGGTGGGAGTGGTAGATGCTAGTTCCTTGGTAATGGAGGTGGGAGTGGTAGATGGAGTGGTAGATGTTAGTTCCATGGTAATGGAGGTGGGAGTGGTAGATGTTAGTTCCTTGGTAATGGAGGTGGGAGTGGTAGATGCTAGTTCCTTGGTAATGGAGGTGGGAGTGGTAGATGGAGTGGTAGATGTTAGATCCTTGGTAATGGAGGTGGGAGTGGTAGATGTTAGTTCCTTGGTAATGGAGGTGGGAGTGGTAGATGGAGTGGTAGATGTTAGTTCCTTGGTAATGGAGGTGGGAGTGGTAGATGCTAGTTCCTTGGTAATGGAGGTGGGAGTGGTAGATGCTAGTTCCTTGGTAATGGAGGTGGGAGTGGTAGATGGAGTGGTAGATGTTAGTTCCTTGGTAATGGAGGTGGGAGTGGTAGATGTTAGTTCCTTGGTAATGGAGGTGGGAGTGGTAGATGCTAGTTCCTTGGTAATGGAGGTGGGAGTGGTAGATGGAGTGGTAGATGTTAGATCCTTGGTAATGGGGGTGGGAGTGGTAGATGTTAGTTCCTTGGTAATGGAGGTGGGAGTGGTAGATGGAGTGGTAGATGTTAGTTCCTTGGTAATGGAGGTGGGAGTGGTAGATGTTAGTTCTTTGGTAATGGAGGTGGGAGTGGTAGATGGAGTGGTAGATGTTAGATCCTTGGTAATGGAGGTGGGAGTGGTAGATGCTAGTTCCTTGGTAATGGAGGTGGGAGTGGTAGATGGGTGGTAGATGTTAGTTCCTTGGTAATGGAGGTGGGAGTGGTAGATGGAGTGGTAGATGTTAGTTCCTTGGTAATGGAGGTGGGAGTGGTAGCTGGAGTGGTAGATGTTAGTGCCTTTGTAATGGAGGTGGGAGTGGTAGATGGAGTGGTAGATGTTAGTTCCTTGGTAATGGAGGTGGGAGTGGTAGATGTTAGTTCCTTGGTAATGGAGGTGGGAGTGGTAGATGCTAGTTCCTTGGTAATGGAGGTGGGAGTGGTAGATGGAGTGGTAGATGTTAGATCCTTGGTAATGGGGGTGGGAGTGGTAGATGTTAGTTCCTTTGGTAATGGAGGTGGGAGTGGTAGATGGAGTGGTAGATGTTAGATCCTTGGTAATGGAGGTGGGAGTGGTAGATGCTAGTTCCTTGGTAATGGAGGTGGGAGTGGTAGAAGGAGTGGTAGATGTTAGTTCCTTGGTAATGGAGGTGGGAGTGGTAGAAGGAGTGGTAGATGTTAGTTCCTTGGTAATGGAGGTGGGAGTGGTAGATGGAGTGGTAGATGTTAGTTCCTTGGTAATGGAGGTGGGAGTGGTAGATGTTAGTTCCTTGGTAATGGAGGTGGGAGTGGTAGATGGAGTGGTAGATGTTAGTTCCTTGGTAATGGAGGTGGGAGTGGTAGATGTTAGTTCCTTGGTAATGGAGGTGGGAGTGGTAGATGTTAGTTCCTTGGTAATGGAGGTGGGAGTGGTAGATGGAGTGGTAGATGCTAGTTCCTTGGTAATGGAGGTGGGAGTGGTAGATGTTAGTTCCTTGGTAATGGAGGTGGGAGTGGTAGATGGAGTGGTAGATGTTAGTTCCTTGGTAATGGAGGTGGGAGTGGTAGATGTTAGTTCCTTGGTAATGGAGGTGGGAGTGGTAGATGCTAGTTCCTTGGTAATGGAGGTGGGAGTGGTAGATGGAGTGGTAGACGTTAGTGCCTTAGTAATGGAGGTGGGAGTGGTAGATGGAGTGGTAGATGCTAGTTCCTTGGTAATGGAGGTGGGAGTGGTAGATGCTAGTTCCTTGGTAATGGAGGTGGGAGTGGTAGATGGAGTGGTAGATGTTAGTTCCATGGTAATGGAGGTGGGAGTGGTAGATGTTAGTTTCTTGGTAATGGAGGTGGGAGTGGTAGATGGCTAGTTCCTTGGTAATGGAGGTGGGAGTGGTAGAAGGAGTGGTAGATGCTAGTTCCTTGGTAATGGAGGTGGGAGTGGTAGATGTTAGTTCCTTGGTAATGGAGGTGGGAGTGGCAGATGGAGTGGTAGATGTTAGTTCCTTGGTAATGGAGGTGGGAGTGGTAGATGCTAGTTCCTTGGTAATGGAGGTGGGAGTGGTAGATGCTAGTTCCTTGGTAATGGAGGTGGGAGTGGTAGTTGGAGTGGTAGATGTTAGTTCCATGGTAATGGAGGTGGGAGTAGTAGATGTTAGTTCCTTGGTAATGGAGGTGGGAGTGGCAGATGGAGTGGTAGATGTTAGTTCCTTGGTAATGGAGGTGGGAGTGGTAGATGCTAGTTCCTTGGTAATGGAGGTGGGAGTGGTAGATGCTAGTTCCTTGGTAATGGAGGTGGGAGTGGTAGTTGGAGTGGTAGATGTTAGTTCCATGGTAATGGAGGTGGGAGTAGTAGATGTTAGTTCCTTGGTAATGGAGGTGGGAGTGGTAGATGCTAGATCCTTGGTAATGGAGGTGGGAGTGGTAGATGGAGTGGTAGATGTTAGATCCTTGGTAATGGGGGTGGGAGTGGTAGATGTTAGTTCCTTGGTAATGGAGGTGGGAGTGGTAGATGGAGTGGTAGATGTTAGTTCCTTGGTAATGGAGGTGGGAGTGGTAGATGCTAGTTCCTTGGTAATGGAGGTGGGAGTGGTAGATGCTAGTTCCTTGGTAATGGAGGTGGGAGTGGTAGAAGGAGTGGTAGATGTTAGTTCCTTGGTAATGGAGGTGGGAGTGGTAGATGTTAGTTCCTTGGTAATGGAGGTGGGAGTGGTAGATGCTAGTTCCTTGGTAATGGAGGTGGGAGTGGTAGATGGAGTGGTAGATGTTAGTTCCTTGGTAATGGAGGTGGGAGTGGTAGATGTTAGTGCCTTGGTAATGGAGGTGGGAGTGGTAGATGGAGTGGTAGATGTTAGTTCCTTGGTAATGGAGGTGGGAGTGGTAGATGTTAGTTCCTTGGTAATGGAGGTGGGAGTGGTAGATGGAGTGGTAGATGTTGGTTCCTTGGTAATGGAGGTGGGAGTGGTAGATGTTAGTTCCTTGGTAATGGAGGTGGGAGTGGTAGATGGAGTGGTAGATGTTAGTCCTTGGTAAATGGAGGTGGGAGTGGTAGATGTTAGTTCATAATGGAGGTGGGAGTGGTAGATGGAGTGGTAGATGTTAGTTCCTTGGTAATGGAGGTGGGAGTGGTAGATGCTAGTTCCTTGGTAATGGAGGTGGGAGTGGTAGATGCTAGTTCCTTGGTAATGGAGGTGGGAGTGGTAGATGGAGTGGTAGATGTTAGTTCCTTGGAGGTGGGAGTGGTAGATGTTAGTTCCTTGGTAATGGAGGTGGGAGTGGTAGATGCTAGTTCCTTGGTAATGGAGGTGGGAGTGGTAGATGGAGTGGTAGATGTTAGTTCCTTGGTAATGGAGGTGGGAGTGGTAGATGGAGTGGTAGATGTTAGTTCCTTGGTAATGGAGGTGGGAGTGGTAGATGTTAGTTCCTTGGTAATGGAGGTGGGAGTGGTAGATGCTAGTTCCTTGGTAATGGAGGTGGGAGTGGTAGATGGAGTGGTAGATGTTAGTTCCTTGGTAATGGAGGTGGGAGTGGTAGATGTTAGTTCCTTGGTAATGGAGGTGGGAGTGGTAGATGGAGTGGTAGATGTTAGTTCCTTGGTAATGGAGGTGGGAGTGGTAGATGGAGTGGTAGATGTTAGTTCCTTGGTAATGGAGGTGGGAGTGGGAGTGGTAGATGTTAGTTCCTTGGTAATGGAGGTGGGAGTGGTAGATGGAGTGGTAGATGTTAGTTCCTTGGTAATGGAGGTGGGAGTGGTAGATGTTAGTTCCTTGGTAATGGAGGTGGGAGTGGTAGATGGAGTGGTAGATGTTAGTTCCTTGGTAATGGAGGTGGGAGTGGTAGAATGGAGTGGTAGATGTTGGTTCATGGTAATGGAGGTGGGAGTGGTAGATGTTAGTTCCTTGGTAATGGAGGTGGGAGTGGTAGATGCTAGTTCCTTGGTAATGGAGGTGGGAGTGGTAGATGGAGTGGTAGATGTTAGTTCCTTGGTAATGGAGGTGGGAGTGGTAGATGTTAGTTCCTTGGTAATGGAGGTGGGAGTGGTAGATGGAGTGGTAGATGTTAGTTCCTTGGTAATGGAGGTGGGAGTGGTAGATGCTAGTTCCTTGGTAATGGAGGTGGGAGTGGTAGATGGAGTGGTAGATGTTAGTTCCTTGGTAATGGAGGTGGGAGTGGTAGATGTTAGTTCCTTGGTAATGGAGGTGGGAGTGGTAGATGGAGTGGTAGATGCTAGTTCCTTGGTAATGGAGGTGGGAGTGGTAGATGCTAGTTCCTTGGTAATGGAGGTGGGAGTGGTAGATGGAGTGGTAGATGTTAGTTCCTTGGTAATGGAGGTGGGAGTGGTAGATGTTAGTTCCTTGGTAATGGAGGTGGGAGTGGTAGATGCTAGTTCCTTGGTAATGGAGGTGGGAGTGGTAGATGGAGTGGTAGATGTTAGTTCCTTGGTAATGGAGGTGGGAGTGGTAGATGTTAGTTCCTTGGTAATGGAGGTGGGAGTGGCAGATGGAGTGGTAGATGTTAGTTCCTTGGTAATGGAGGTGGGAGTGGTAGATGCTAGTTCCTTGGTAATGGAGGTGGGAGTGGTAGATGCTAGTTCCTTGGTAATGGAGGTGGGAGTGGTAGATGGAGTGGTAGATGTTAGTTCCATGGTAATGGAGGTGGGAGTGGTAGATGTTAGT
The DNA here is from genome assembly GCA_030435695.1 of Brachymystax lenok tsinlingensis. Classification (NCBI taxonomy): domain Eukaryota; kingdom Metazoa; phylum Chordata; class Actinopteri; order Salmoniformes; family Salmonidae; genus Brachymystax; species Brachymystax lenok. The sequence goes on from CM059788.1 coordinate 44,290,503, forward strand.
TCCTTGGTAATGGAGGTGGGAGTGGTAGATGCTAGTTCCTTGGTAATGGAGGTGGGAGTGGTAGATGGAGTGGTAGATGTTAGTTCCTTGGTAATGGAGGTGGGAGTGGTAGATGTTAGTTCCTTGGTAATGGAGGTGGGAGTGGTAGATGGAGTGGTAGATGTTAGTTCCTTGGTAATGGAGGTGGGAGTGGTAGATGTTAGTTCCTTGGTAATGGAGGTGGGAGTGGTAGATGGAGTGGTAGATGTTAGATCCTTGGTAATGGAGGTGGGAGTGGTAGATGCTAGTTCCTTGGTAATGGAGGTGGGAGTGGTAGATGGAGTGGTAGATGTTAGTTCCTTGGTAATGGAGGTGGGAGTGGTAGATGGAGTGGTAGATGTTAGTTCCTTGGTAATGGAGGTGGGAGTGGTAGATGGAGTGGTAGATGTTAGTTCCTTGGTAATGGAGGTGGGAGTGGTAGATGGAGTGGTAGATGTGCTAGTTCCTTGGTAATGGAGGTGGGAGTGGTAGATGCTAGTTCCTTGGTAATGGAGGTGGGAGTGGTAGATGGAGTGGTAGATGTTAGTTCCTTGGTAATGGAGGTGGGAGTGGTAGATGTTAGTTCTTGGTAATGGAGGTGGGAGTGGTAGATGGAGTGGTAGATGTTAGATCCTTGGTAATGGAGGTGGGAGTGGTAGATGCTAGTTCCTTGGTAATGGAGGTGGGAGTGGTAGATGGGTGGTAGATGTTAGTTCCTTGGTAATGGAGGTGGGAGTGGTAGATGGAGTGGTAGATGTTAGTTCCTTGGTAATGGAGGTGGGAGTGGTAGATGTTAGTTCCTTGGTAATGGAGGTGGGAGTGGTAGATGGAGTGGTAGATGTTAGTTCCTTGGTAATGGAGGTGGGAGTGGTAGATGATAGTTCCTTGGTAATGGAGGTGGGAGTGGTAGATGTTAGTTCCTTGGTAATGGAGGTGGGAGTGGTAGATGGAGTGGTAGATGTTAGTTCCTTGGTAATGGAGGTGGGAGTGGTAGATGTTAGTTCCTTGGTAATGGAGGTGGGAGTGGTAGATGGAGTGGTAGATGCTAGTTCCTTGGTAATGGAGGTGGGAGGTGGTAGATGTTAGTTCCTTGGTAATGGAGGTGGGAGTGGTAGATGTTAGTTCCTTGGTAATGGAGGTGGGAGTGGTAGATGGAGTGGTAGATGTTAGTTCCTTGGTAATGGAGGTGGGAGTGGTAGATGGAGTGGTAGATGCTAGTTCCTTGGTAATGGAGGTGGGAGTGGTAGATGCTAGTTCCTTGGTAATGGAGGTGGGAGTGGTAGATGGAGTGGTAGATGTTAGTTCCTTGGTAATGGAGGTGGGAGTGGTAGATGTTAGTTCCTTGGTAATGGAGGTGGGAGTGGTAGATGCTAGTTCCTTGGTAATGGAGGTGGGAGTGGTAGATGGAGTGGTAGATGTTAGATCCTTGGTAATGGAGGTGGGAGTGGTAGATGTTAGTTCCTTGGTAATGGAGGTGGGAGTGGTAGATGGAGTGGTAGATGTTAGTTCCTTGGTAATGGAGGTGGGAGTGGTAGATGTTAGTTCTTTGGTAATGGAGGTGGGAGTGGTAGATGGAGTGGTAGATGTTAGATCCTTGGTAATGGAGGTGGGAGTGGTAGATGCTAGTTCCTTGGTAATGGAGGTGGGAGTGGTAGATGGGTGGTAGATGTTAGTTCCTTGGTAATGGAGGTGGGAGTGGTAGATGGAGTGGTAGATGTTAGTTCCTTGGTAATGGAGGTGGGAGTGGTAGCTGGAGTGGTAGACGTTAGTGCCTTAGTAATGGAGGTGGGAGTGGTAGATGGAGTGGTAGATGTTAGTTCCTTGGTAATGGAGGTGGGAGTGGTAGATGCTAGTTCCTTGGTAATGGAGGTGGGAGTGGTAGATGGAGTGGTAGATGTTAGTTCCTTGGTAATGGAGGTGGGAGTGGTAGATGTTAGTTCCTTGGTAATGGAGGTGGGAGTGGTAGATGGAGTGGTAGATGCTAGTTCCTTGGTAATGGAGGTGGGAGTGGTAGATGGAGTGGTAGATGTTAGTTCCTTGGTAATGGAGGTGGGAGTGGTAGATGTTAGTTCCTTGGTAATGGAGGTGGGAGTGGTAGATGGAGTGGTAGATGTTAGTTCCTTGGTAATGGAGGTGGGAGTGGTAGATGTTAGTTCCTTGGTAATGGAGGTGGGAGTGGTAGATGCTAGTTCCTTGGTAATGGAGGTGGGAGTGGTAGATGGAGTGGTAGATGTTAGTTCCTTGGTAATGGAGGTGGGAGTGGTAGATGGAGTGGTAGATGTTAGTTCCTTGGTAATGGAGGTGGGAGTGGTAGATGGAGTGGTAGATGTTAGTTCCTTGGTAATGGAGGTGGGAGTGGTAGATGCTAGTTCCTTGGTAATGGAGGTGGGAGTGGTAGATGGGTGGTAGATGTTAGTTCCTTGGTAATGGAGGTGGGAGTGGTAGATGTTAGTTCCTTGGTAATGGAGGTGGGAGTGGTAGATGGAGTGGTAGATGTTAGTTCCTTGGTAATGGAGGTGGGAGTGGTAGATGGAGTGGTAGATGTTAGTTCCTTGGTAATGGAGGTGGGAGTGGTAGATGGAGTGGTAGATGTTAGTTCCTTGGTAATGGAGGTGGGAGTGGTAGATGGAGTGGTAGATGTTAGTTCCTTGGTAATGGAGGTGGGAGTGGTAGATGCTAGTTCCTTGGTAATGGAGGTGGGAGTGGTAGATGGAGTGGTAGATGTTAGTTCCTTGGTAATGGAGGTGGGAGTGGTAGATGGAGTGGTAGATGCTAGTTCCTTGGTAATGGAGGTGGGAGTGGTAGATGCTAGTTCCTTGGTAATGGAGGTGGGAGTGGTAGATGGAGTGGTAGATGTTAGTTCCTTGGTAATGGAGGTGGGAGTGGTAGATGTTGGTTCCTTGGTAGGTGGAGTGGTAAGATGGAGTGGTAGATGTTAGTTCCTTGGTAATGGAGGTGGGAGTGGTAGATGGAGTGGTAGATGCTAGTTCCTTGGTAATGGAGGTGGGAGTGGTAGATGGAGTGGTAGATGTTAGTTCCATGGTAATGGAGGTGGGAGTGGTAGATGTTAGTTTCTTGGTAATGGAGGTGGGAGTGGTAGATGCTAGTTCCTTGGTAATGGAGGTGGGAGTGGTAGATGGAGTGGTAGATGTTAGTTCCTTGGTAATGGAGGTGGGAGTGGTAGATGCTAGTTCCTTGGTAATGGAGGTGGGAGTGGTAGATGGAGTGGTAGATGTTAGTTCCTTGGTAATGGAGGTGGGAGTGGTAGATGGAGTGGTAGATGTTAGTTCCTTGGTAATGGAGGTGGGAGTGGTAGATGGAGTGGTAGATGTTAGTTCCTTGGTAATGGAGGTGGGAGTGGTAGATGGAGTGGTAGATGTTAGTTCCTTGGTAATGGAGGTGGGAGTGGTAGATGTTAGTTCCTTGGTAATGGAGGTGGGAGTGGTAGATGGAGTGGTAGATGTTAGTTCCTTGGTAATGGAGGTGGGAGTGGTAGATGTTAGTTCCTTGGTAATGGAGGTGGGAGTGGTAGATGGAGTGGTAGATGTTAGTTCCTTGGTAATGGAGGTGGGAGTGGTAGATGTTAGTTCCTTGGTAATGGAGGTGGGAGTGGTAGATGCTAGTTCCTTGGTAATGGAGGTGGGAGTGGTAGATGGAGTGGTAGATGTTAGTTCCTTGGTAATGGAGGTGGGAGTGGTAGATGGAGTGGTAGATGCTAGTTCCTTGGTAATGGAGGTGGGAGTGGTAGATGCTAGTTCCTTGGTAATGGAGGTGGGAGTGGTAGATGGAGTGGTAGATGTTAGTTCCTTGGTAATGGAGGTGGGAGTGGTAGATGTTAGTTCCTTGGTAATGGAGGTGGGAGTGGTAGATGGAGTGGTAGATGTTAGTTCCTTGGTAATGGAGGTGGGAGTGGTAGATGTTAGTTCTTTGGTAATGGAGGTGGGAGTGGTAGATGGAGTGGTAGATGTTAGTTCCTTGGTAATGGAGGTGGGAGTGGTAGATGTTAGTTCCTTGGTAATGGAGGTGGGAGTGGTAGATGCTAGTTCCTTGGTAATGGAGGTGGGAGTGGTAGATGGAGTGGTAGATGTTAGTTCCTTGGTAATGGAGGTGGGAGTGGTAGATGTTAGTTCCTTGGTAATGGAGGTGGGAGTGGTAGATGGAGTGGTAGATGTTAGTTCCTTGGTAATGGAGGTGGGAGTGGTAGATGGAGTGGTAGATTTTAGTTCCTTGGTAATGGAGGTGGGAGTGGTAGATGGAGTGGTAGATGTTAGTGCCTTAGTAATGGAGGTGGGAGTGGTAGATGGAGTGGTAGATGCTAGTTCCTTGGTAATGGAGGTGGGAGTGGTAGATGCTAGTTCCTTGGTAATGGAGGTGGGAGTGGTAGATGGAGTGGTAGATGTTAGTTCCATGGTAATGGAGGTGGGAGTGGTAGATGTTAGTTTCTTGGTAATGGAGGTGGGAGTGGTAGATGCTAGTTCCTTGGTAATGGAGGTGGGAGTGGTAGATGGAGTGGTAGATGCTAGTTCCTTGGTAATGGAGGTGGGAGTGGTAGATGGAGTGGTAGATGTTAGTTCCATGGTAATGGAGGTGGGAGTGGTAGATGGAGTGGTAGATGTTAGTTCCTTGGTAATGGAGGTGGGAGTGGTAGATGTTAGTTCCTTGGTAATGGAGGTGGGAGTGGTAGATGGAGTGGTAGATGTTAGTTCCTTGGTAATGGAGGTGGGAGTGGTAGATGTTAGTTCCTTGGTAATGGAGGTGGGAGTGGTAGATGGAGTGGTAGATGTTAGTTCCTTGGTAATGGAGGTGGGAGTGGTAGATGGAGTGGTAGATGTTAGTTCCTTGGTAATGGAGGTGGGAGTGGTAGATGGAGTGGTAGATGTTAGTTCCTTGGTAATGGAGGTGGGAGTGGTAGATGGAGTGGTAGATGTTAGTTCCTTGGTAATGGAGGTGGGAGTGGTAGATGCTAGTTCCTTGGTAATGGAGGTGGGAGTGGTAGATGGAGTGGTAGATGTTAGTTCCTTGGTAATGGAGGTGGGAGTGGTAGATGTTAGTTCCTTGGTAATGGAGGTGGGAGTGGTAGATGTTAGTTCCTTGGTAATGGAGGTGGGAGTGGTAGATGGAGTGGTAGATGCTAGTTCCTTGGTAATGGAGGTGGGAGTGGTAGATGTTAGTTCCTTGGTAATGGAGGTGGGAGTGGTAGATGGAGTGGTAGATGTTAGTTCCTTGGTAATGGAGGTGGGAGTGGTAGATGTTAGTTCCTTGGTAATGGAGGTGGGAGTGGTAGATGCTAGTTCCTTGGTAATGGAGGTGGGAGTGGTAGATGGAGTGGTAGATGCTAGTTCCTTGGTAATGGAGGTGGGAGTGGTAGATGTTAGTTCCTTGGTAATGGAGGTGGGAGTGGTAGATGGAGTGGTAGATGTTAGTTCCTTGGTAATGGAGGTGGGAGTGGTAGATGCTAGTTCCTTGGTAATGGAGGTGGGAGTGGTAGATGGAGTGGTAGATGTTAGTTCCTTGGTAATGGAGGTGGGAGTGGTAGATGTTAGTTCCTTGGTAATGGAGGTGGGAGTGGTAGATGCTAGTTCCTTGGTAATGGAGGTGGGAGTGGTAGATGGAGTGGTAGATGTTAGTTCCTTGGTAATGGAGGTGGGAGTGGTAGATGTTAGTTCCTTGGTAATGGAGGTGGGAGTGGTAGATGGAGTGGTAGATGTTAGTTCCTTGGTAATGGAGGTGGGAGTGGTAGATGTTAGTTCCTTGGTAATGGAGGTGGGAGTGGTAGATGGAGTGGTAGATGTTAGTTCCTTGGTAATGGAGGTGGGAGGTAGATGGAGTGGTAGATGTTAGTTCCTTGGTAATGGAGGTGGGAGTGGTAGATGCTAGTTCCTTGGTAATGGAGGTGGGAGTGGTAGATGGAGTGGTAGATGTTAGTTCCTTGGTAATGGAGGTGGGAGTGGTAGATGTTAGTTCTTGGTAATGGAGGTGGGAGTGGTAGATGGAGTGGTAGATGTTAGATCCTTGGTAATGGAGGTGGGAGTGGTAGATGCTAGTTCCTTGGTAATGGAGGTGGGAGTGGTAGATGGGTGGTAGATGTTAGTTCCTTGGTAATGGAGGTGGGAGTGGTAGATGGAGTGGTAGATGTTAGTTCCTTGGTAATGGAGGTGGGAGTGGTAGCTGGAGTGGTAGATGTTAGTTCCTTGGTAATGGAGGTGGGAGTGGTAGATGGAGTGGTAGATGCTAGTTCCTTGGTAATGGAGGTGGGAGTGGTAGATGCTAGTTCCTTGGTAATGGAGGTGGGAGTGGTAGATGGAGTGGTAGATGTTAGTTCCTTGGTAATGGAGGTGGGAGTGGTAGATGTTAGTTCCTTGGTAATGGAGGTGGGAGTGGTAGATGGAGTGGTAGATGTTAGTTCCTTGGTAATGGAGGTGGGAGTGGTAGATGGAGTGGTAGATGCTAGTTCCTTGGTAATGGAGGTGGGAGTGGTAGATGGAGTGGTAGATGTTAGTTCCTTGGTAATGGAGGTGGGAGTGGTAGATGTTAGTTCCTTGGTAATGGAGGTGGGAGTGGTAGATGGAGTGGTAGATGTTAGTTCCTTGGTAATGGAGGTGGGAGTGGTAGATGTTAGTTCCTTGGTAATGGAGGTGGGAGTGGTAGATGGAGTGGTAGATGTTAGTTCCTTGGTAATGGAGGTGGGAGTGGTAGATGTTAGTTCCTTGGTAATGGAGGTGGGAGTGGTAGATGAGTGGTAGATGCTAGTTCCTTGGTAATGGAGGTGGGAGTGGTAGATGGAGTGGTAGATGTTAGTTCCTTGGTAATGGAGGTGGGAGTGGTAGATGTTAGTTCTTTGGTAATGGAGGTGGGAGTGGTAGATGGAGTGGTAGATGTTAGTTCCTTGGTAATGGAGGTGGGAGTGGTAGATGTTAGTTCCTTGGTAATGGAGGTGGGAGTGGTAGATGTTAGTTCCTTGGTAATGGAGGTGGGAGTGGTAGATGGAGTGGTAGATGTTAGATCCTTGGTAATGGAGGTGGGAGTGGTAGATGCTAGTTCCTTGGTAATGGAGGTGGGAGTGGTAGATGGAGTGGTAGATGTTAGTTCCTTGGTAATGGAGGTGGGAGTGGTAGATGGAGTGGTAGATGTTAGTTCCTTGGTAATGGAGGTGGGAGTGGTAGCTGGAGTGGTAGATGTTAGTTCCTTGGTAATGGAGGTGGGAGTGGTAGATGGAGTGGTAGATGCTAGTTCCTTGGTAATGGAGGTGGGAGTGGTAGATGTGCTAGTTCCTTGGTAATGGAGGTGGGAGTGGTAGATGGAGTGGTAGATGTTAGTTCCTTGGTAATGGGGGTGGGATTGGTAGATGTTAGTTCCTTGGTAATGGAGGTGGGAGTGGTAGATGGAGTGGTAGATGCTATTTCCCTGGTAATGGAGGTGGGAGTGGTAGATGTTAGTTCCTTGGTAATGGAGGTGGGAGTGGTAGATGTTAGTTCCTTGGTAATGGAGTTGGGAGTGGTAGATGCTAGTTCCTTGGTAATGGAGGTGGGAGTGGTAGATGGAGTGGTAGATGTTAGTTCCTTGGTAATGGGGGTGGGAGTGGTAGATGTTAGTTCTTTGGTAATGGAGGTGGGAGTGGTAGATGGAGTGGTAGATGTTAGATCCTTGGTAATGGAGGTGGGAGTGGTAGATGCTAGTTCCTTGGTAATGGAGGTGGGAGTGGTAGATGGGTGGTAGATGTTAGTTCCTTGGTAATGGAGGTGGGAGTGGTAGATGGAGTGGTAGATGTTAGTTCCTTGGTAATGGAGGTGGGAGTGGTAGCTGGAGTGGTAGACGTTAGTGCCTTAGTAATGGAGGTGGGAGTGGTAGATGGAGTGGTAGATGCTAGTTCCTTGGTAATGGAGGTGGGAGTGGTAGTTGCTAGTTCCTTGGTAATGGAGGTGGGAGTGGTAGATGGAGTGGTAGATGTTAGTTCCTTGGTAATGGAGGTGGGAGTGGTAGATGTTAGTTCCTTGGTAATGGAGGTGGGAGTGGTAGATGCTAGTTCCTTGGTAATGGAGGTGGGAGTGGTAGATGGAGTGGTAGATGCTAGTTCCTTGGTAATGGAGGTGGGAGTGGTAGATGTTAGTTCCTTGGTAATGGAGGTGGGAGTGGCAGATGGAGTGGTAGATGTTAGTTCCTTGGTAATGGAGGTGGGAGTGGTAGATGCTAGTTCCTTGGTAATGGAGGTGGGAGTGGTAGATGGAGTGGTAGATGTTAGTTCCTTGGTAATGGAGGTGGGAGTGGTAGATGTTAGTTCCTTGGTAATGGAGGTGGGAGTGGTAGATGGAGTGGTAGATGTTAGTTCCTTGGTAATGGAGGTGGGAGTGGTAGATGCTAGTTCCTTGGTAATGGAGGTGGGAGTGGTAGATGGAGTGGTAGATGTTAGTTCCATGGTAATGGAGGTGGGAGTGGTAGATGTTAGTTCCTTGGTAATGGAGGTGGGAGTGGTAGATGCTAGTTCCTTGGTAATGGAGGTGGGAGTGGTAGATGGAGTGGTAGATGTTAGATCCTTGGTAATGGGGGTGGGAGTGGTAGATGTTAGTTCCTTGGTAATGGAGGTGGGAGTGGTAGATGGAGTGGTAGATGTTAGTTCCTTGGTAATGGAGGTGGGAGTGGTAGATGTTAGTTCTTTGGTAATGGAGGTGGGAGTGGTAGATGGAGTGGTAGATGTTAGATCCTTGGTAATGGAGGTGGGAGTGGTAGATGCTAGTTCCTTGGTAATGGAGGTGGGAGTGGTAGATGGGTGGTAGATGTTAGTTCCTTGGTAATGGAGGTGGGAGTGGTAGATGGAGTGGTAGATGTTAGTTCCTTGGTAATGGAGGTGGGAGTGGTAGCTGGAGTGGTAGACGTTAGTGCCTTAGTAATGGAAGTGGGAGTGGTAGATGGAGTGGTAGATGCTAGTTCCTTGGTAATGGAGGTGGGAGTGGTAGATGTTAGTTCCTTGGTAATGGAGGTGGGAGTGGTAGATGGAGTGGTAGATGTTAGTTCCTTGGTAATGGAGGTGGGAGTGGTAGATGTTAGTTCCTTGGTAATGGAGATGGGAGTGGTAGATGGAGTGGTAGATGCTAGTTCCTTGGTAATGGAGGTGGGAGTGGTAGATGTTAGTTCCTTGGTAATGGAGGTGGGAGTGGTAGATGTTAGTTCCTTGGTAATGGAGGTGGGAGTGGTAGATGCTAGTTCCTTGGTAATGGAGGTGGGAGTGGTAGAAGGAGTGGTAGATGTTAGTTCCTTGGTAATGGAGGTGGGAGTGGTAGAAGGAGTGGTAGATGTTAGTTCCTTGGTAATGGAGGTGGGAGTGGTAGATGGAGTGGTAGATGTTAGTTCCTTGGTAATGGAGGTGGGAGTGGTAGATGTTAGTTCTTTGGTAATGGAGGTGGGAGTGGTAGATGGAGTGGTAGATGTTAGTTCCTTGGTAATGGAGGTGGGAGTGGTAGATGTTAGTTCCTTGGTAATGGAGGTGGGAGTGGTAGATGGAGTGGTAGATGTTAGTTCCTTGGTAATGGAGGTGGGAGTGGTAGATGTTAGTTCTTTGGTAATGGAGGTGGGAGTGGTAGATGTTAGTTCCTTGGTAATGGAGGTGGGAGTGGTAGATGCTAGTTCCTTGGTAATGGAGGTGGGAGTGGTAGATGGGTGGTAGATGTTAGTTCCTTGGTAATGGAGGTGGGAGTGGTAGATGGTGTGGTAGATGTTAGTTCCTTGGTAATGGAGGTGGGAGTGGTAGCTGGAGTGGTAGACGTTAGTGCCTTAGTAATGGAGGTGGGAGTGGTAGATGGAGTGGTAGATGCTAGTTCCTTGGTAATGGAGGTGGGAGTGGTAGTTGCTAGTTCCTTGGTAATGGAGGTGGGAGTGGTAGATGGAGTGGTAGATGTTAGTTCCTTGGTAATGGAGGTGGGAGTGGTAGATGTTAGTTCCTTGGTAATGGAGGTGGGAGTGGTAGATGCTAGTTCCTTGGTAATGGAGGTGGGAGTGGTAGATGGAGTGGTAGATGCTAGTTCCTTGGTAATGGAGGTGGGAGTGGTAGATGTTAGTTCCTTGGTAATGGAGGTGGGAGTGGCAGATGGAGTGGTAGATGTTAGTTCCTTGGTAATGGAGGTGGGAGTGGTAGATGCTAGTTCCTTGGTAATGGAGGTGGGAGTGGTAGATGCTAGTTCCTTGGTAATGGAGGTGGGAGTGGTAGATGGAGTGGTAGATGTTAGTTCCATGGTAATGGAGGTGGGAGTGGTAGATGTTAGTTCCTTGGTAATGGAGGTGGGAGTGGTAGATGCTAGTTCCTTGGTAATGGAGGTGGGAGTGGTAGATGGAGTGGTAGATGTTAGATCCTTGGTAATGGGGGTGGGAGTGGTAGATGTTAGTTCCTTGGTAATGGAGGTGGGAGTGGTAGATGGAGTGGTAGATGTTAGTTCCTTGGTAATGGAGGTGGGAGTGGTAGATGTTAGTTCTTTGGTAATGGAGGTGGGAGTGGTAGATGGAGTGGTAGATGTTAGATCCTTGGTAATGGAGGTGGGAGTGGTAGATGCTAGTTCCTTGGTAATGGAGGTGGGAGTGGTAGATGGGTGGTAGATGTTAGTTCCTTGGTAATGGAGGTGGGAGTGGTAGATGGAGTGGTAGATGTTAGTTCCTTGGTAATGGAGGTGGGAGTGGTAGCTGGAGTGGTAGACGTTAGTGCCTTAGTAATGGAAGTGGGAGTGGTAGATGGAGTGGTAGATAATAGTTCCTTGGTAATGGAGGTGGGAGTGGTAGATGTTAGTTCCTTGGTAATGGAGGTGGGAGTGGTAGATGGAGTGGTAGATGTTAGTTCCTTGGTAATGGAGGTGGGATTGGTAGATGTTAGTTCCTTGGTAATGGAGGTGGGAGTGGTAGATGGAGTGGTAGATGCTATTTCCCTGGTAATGGAGGTGGGAGTGGTAGATGTTAGTTCCTTGGTAATGGAGGTGGGAGTGGTAGATGTTAGTTCCTTGGTAATAGAGTTGGGAGTGGTAGATGCTAGTTCCTTGGTAATGGAGGTGGGAGTGGTAGATGGAGTGGTAGATGTTAGATCCTTGGTAATGGGGGTGGGAGTGGTAGATGTTAGTTCTTTGGTAATGGAGGTGGGAGTGGTAGATGGAGTGGTAGATGTTAGATCCTTGGTAATGGAGGTGGGAGTGGTAGATGCTAGTTCCTTGGTAATGGAGGTGGGAGTGGTAGATGGGTGGTAGATGTTAGTTCCTTGGTAATGGAGGTGGGAGTGGTAGATGGAGTGGTAGATGTTAGTTCCTTGGTAATGGAGGTGGGAGTGGTAGCTGGAGTGGTAGACGTTAGTGCCTTAGTAATGGAGGTGGGAGTGGTAGATGGAGTGGTAGATGCTAGTTCCTTGGTAATGGAGGTGGGAGTGGTAGTTGCTAGTTCCTTGGTAATGGAGGTGGGAGTGGTAGATGGAGTGGTAGATGTTAGTTCCTTGGTAATGGAGGTGGGAGTGGTAGATGTTAGTTCCTTGGTAATGGAGGTGGGAGTGGTAGATGCTAGTTCCTTGGTAATGGAGGTGGGAGTGGTAGATGGAGTGGTAGATGCTAGTTCCTTGGTAATGGAGGTGGGAGTGGTAGATGTTAGTTCCTTGGTAATGGAGGTGGGAGTGGCAGATGGAGTGGTAGATGTTAGTTCCTTGGTAATGGAGGTGGGAGTGGTAGATGCTAGTTCCTTGGTAATGGAGGTGGGAGTGGTAGATGGAGTGGTAGATGTTAGTTCCATGGTAATGGAGGTGGGAGTGGTAGATGTTAGTTCCTTGGTAATGGAGGTGGGAGTGGCAGATGGAGTGGTAGATGTTAGTTCCTTGGTAATGGAGGTGGGAGTGGTAGATGCTAGTTCCTTGGTAATGGAGGTGGGAGTGGTAGATGGAGTGGTAGATGTTAGTTCCATGGTAATGGAGGTGGGAGTGGTAGATGTTAGTTCCTTGGTAATGGAGGTGGGAGTGGTAGATGCTAGTTCCTTGGTAATGGAGGTGGGAGTGGTAGATGGAGTGGTAGATGTTAGATCCTTGGTAATGGGGGTGGGAGTCGTAGATGTTAGTTCCTTGGTAATGGAGGTGGGAGTGGTAGATGGAGTGGTAGATGTTAGTTCCTTGGTAATGGAGGTGGGAGTGGTAGATGTTAGTTCTTTGGTAATGGAGGTGGGAGTGGTAGATGGAGTGGTAGATGTTAGATCCTTGGTAATGGAGGTGGGAGTGGTAGATGCTAATTCCTTGGTAATGGACGTGGGAGTGGTAGATGGGTGGTAGATGTTAGTTCCTTGGTAATGGAGGTGGGAGTGGTAGATGGAGTGGTAGATGTTAGTTCCTTGGTAATGGAGGTGGGAGTGGTAGCTGGAGTGGTAGACGTTAGTGCCTTAGTAATGGAAGTGGGAGTGGTAGATGGAGTGGTAGATAATAGTTCCTTGGTAATGGAGGTGGGAGTGGTAGATGTTAGTTCCTTGGTAATGGAGGTGGGAGTGGTAGATGGAGTGGTAGATGTTAGTTCCTTGGTAATGGAGGTGGGATTGGTAGATGTTAGTTCCTTGGTAATGGAGATGGGAGTGGTAGATGGAGTGGTAGATGCTATTTCCCTGGTAATGGAGGTGGGAGTGGTAGATGTTAGTTCCTTGGTAATGGAGGTGGGAGTGGTAGATGTTAGTTCTTTGGTAATAGAGTTGGGAGTGGTAGATGCTAGTTCCTTGGTAATGGAGGTGGGAGTGGTAGAAGGAGTGGTAGATGTTAGTTCCTTGGTAATGGAGGTGGGAGTGGTAGAAGGAGTGGTAGATGTTAGTTCCTTGGTAATGGAGGTGGGATTGGTAGAAGGAGTGGTAGATGTTAGTTCCTTGGTAATGGAGGTGGGAGTGGTAGATGTTAGTTCCTTGGTAATAGAGTTGGGAGTGGTAGATGCTAGTTCCTTGGTAATGGAGGTGGGAGTGGTAGATGTTAGTTCCTTGGTAATGGAGGTGGGAGTGGTAGAAGGAGTGGTAGATGTTAGTTCCTTGGTAATGGAGGTGGGAGTGGTAGATGTTAGTTCCTTTGTAATGGAGGTGGGAGTGGTAGATGTTAGTTCCTTGGTAATGGAGGTGGGAGTGGTAGATGTTAGTTCCTTGGTAATGGAGGTGGGAGTGGTAGATGTTAGTTCCTTGGTAATGGAGGTGGGAGTGGTAGATGGAGTGGTAGATGCTAGTTCCTTGGTAATGGAGGTGGGAGTGGTATATGCTAGTTCCTTGGTAATGGAGTCTGTTTATAGTGACGTGTTAGAGACCTATACTTAGCTTGTACAGTAATGTACCATTTGACGTTGTGTACAGTGTGATATTCCGTATGGCTTATGCAAACAGTCATTCTATTTAACATAATTATTTTCTATGTGCTCTAATCAAATGAGAGAGGAAGTGGGAGATGAATTAATTGGATCCATTTGATTTAATTTGCAGTAATTCTATTAGAATTACAACCGTGTTAAGAAATCTTAAGTTCTGATTTGGAACTAACCGTGGAGGTCAAATCCATAGAATAAGGAATTCATGTTAATGTCTCTGTCTACATCTACATTTATGTGACATATGTCTGTCAGGCAGGTGTAATGGAGACCTGGCTTGGTGTATACATCATGACCTGTACATGAACTGTATTCAGAATATGGATGTATGTGTTTATGTACGAAGACGTAGCATGCAAAAATATATGACATATGTTCGTTTTTTTAACACATCTTAGACATAACTGGTTTTGTATTCATCAACTAACTGGTTGTGTGTACATCAACATGACCTGTAGTCCATATTTTAATAACAACTAGCTTACAAAATGAGAATGAATCTGTAGGAAGTCTCGGGCACACATTACACGCCACATAACTCCAAGTTATAACCTTGTTCTGCACGTTCACTAGTCTGCCTTTCATGTATGCCTGCCTGCCTGCCAGCCACCATATGGTTTTTTTGTCCATTTTATCTATTTTTTCAAACATTAATGTATTTTTACTTTTTCTTTCCTTCATTCCATATTCCCCGTTCCTCCGTCGTCCACTGCTTATATCCTACCACGTACCACCGCACCTACCACGTACCACATCACCTACCACGTATCACCTCACCTACCACGTACCACTGGGCAGAAGAACCTACCACTCCTACACTTACTACCTGTAAGTAAACACTTTAACATAACAGTCTTGGTGCCATTCGTGTTGCTTTTCTGTCGTCCAAACTACATCGTTGAGACCTGGAACCGTGTCATTCATCTCACCCGCAGACCTGAGTCAAAAAACACGTTTAAAAAATGTCAGCTATATTTTTTGTTTCATATCCCCTGTACAATAGAACCCAATGCAATTGTCAGCGAAGCACCTTAGTACTTACACGAGAAGAACCGTAGCCGTAGTCGTTCTCTTCACTACCAGGCTGTGATAGGCCCCCCTTTTAGTTTCAACATTATGATCAAATTCATGTCACACTATGACATTGGTGTATAAATGATTTATGATGCGTCTATTTGGGCATTTTAGTCTATCATGTTGCTCTTATAGAGGCCTGCAGTCTTCTAAAATACAGCTGTAGGATTCGACTCAGATATATCTCCACACAAGGATGGAAATTAAGCCAACCCGCAAGCCCGAGGCTAGTAGAAAATAGCCAGCCAGGAAGTGAAATTGTGTCTTTTCAAGTATCGCATGGCACAGATTGGTCTGCTATCCCGGCTGGCGCAAAATCCTGAAGTACCATCCCTGTCTCCTCATCATGTTCCTGTCTCCTTTCAAACTGCAGACAGACTTCCATCCCTGTCTCCTCATCATGTTCCTGTCTCCTTTCAAACTGCAGACAGACTTCCATCCCTGTCTCCTCATCATATTCCTGTCTCCTTTCAAACTGCAGACAGACTTCCATCCCTGTCTCCTCATCATATTCCTGTCTCCTTTCAAACTGCCGACAGACTTCCATCCCTGTCTCCTCATCATATTCCTGTCTCCTTTCAAACTGCAGACAGACTTCCATCCCTGTCTCCTCATCATATTCCTGTCTCCTTTCAAACTGCAGACAGACTTCCATCCCTGTCTCCTCATCATATTCCTGTCTCCTTTCAAACTGCAGACAGACTTCCATCCCTGTCTCCTCATCATATTCCTGTCTCCTTCCAAACTGCAGACAGACTTCCATCCCTGTCTCCTCATCATATTCCTGTCTCCTTTCAAACTGCAGACAGACTTCCATCCCTGTCTTCTCATCATATTCCTGTCTCCTTTCAAACTGCAGACAGACTTCCATCCCTGTCTCCTCATCAAGCAAATAGCAGTTCAAAAAGTCTGGGTAGCCATTAGACTAGATGTTCAGGAGTCTTATAGCTAGGGGGGGTAGAAGCTGTTTAGAAGCCTCTTGGACCTATACTTGGCGCTCCGGTACCGCTTGTCTCCTTTCAAACCGCTGCACGACACCTGCAGACATACATTAGTCAGACATGCTTTCTCCATACAGGGAAGCTACATGCATATTTTATATA
This sequence comes from Brachymystax lenok tsinlingensis, assembly GCA_030435695.1. NCBI lineage: Eukaryota > Metazoa > Chordata > Actinopteri > Salmoniformes > Salmonidae > Brachymystax > Brachymystax lenok. The sequence goes on from CM059788.1 coordinate 44,306,023, forward strand.
TTATTAATATGATTTATTTTGTACATTTCACAACAAGAATCATTCTCGTTTTGACCTCCAAGCAGTTTTTTGTTTATCAAACGAGGAACCTAAACTCCTTTGATTATCATTTGGCTTCTAATGATTTTCTCTCTGTTGGCTTGTCAAAGTCAGATGTTGAAATGCCTGTCTTGACACCGTCAATGGTGCACCAGTTTATAAGGGGACCTACTACTGCTAGTAGTTGATACGTATTGTTTCGGTGGGTACATTCCTTGCTAAAAATACCAGCAACTAAAACAACCAACAATGCTGTCCTATATATTGCATAGAGAATTAGGAATGATCTGATATAATACTCTGTCTGGCACCAAACAGCATGTGAAACTCTCCTGTCCTCTCCTCTTCTCCTCTTCCATAGCCCTGCCCAGTTCTATTACTTCACACTGCTCCTCATCTCACCATCCCTCCATCCCTTCCTCCATCCCTCCCTCCCTCCATCTCTCCATCTCTCCCTCCATCTCTCCATCTCTCCCTCCATCTCTCCATCTCTCCCTCCATCTCTCCATCCCTCCATCCCTCCCTCCATCTCTCCATCTCTCCCTCCATCTCTCCATCTCTCCATCTCTCCCTCCATCTCTCCATCTCTCCCTCCATCTCTCCCTCCCTCCCTCCATCTCTCCCTCCATCTCTCCCTCCCTCCCTCACTCCCTCCATCTCTCCCTCCATCCCTCCTTCCATCTCTCCATCCCTCCCTCCATCTCTCCCTCCATCCTTCCCTCCATCTCTCTCTCCCTCCCTCCATCTCTCCATCCCTCCCTCCATCTCTCCATCCCTCCATCTCTCCATCTCTCCATCCATCCCTCCCTCCCTCCATCCCTCCATCTCTCCCTCCCTCCATCTCTCCATCCCTCCCTCCCTCCCTCCATCTCTCCCTCCCTCCATCTCTCCCTCCCTCCATCTCTCCCTCCATCCCTCCCTTCCTCCATCTCTCTCTCCATCCCTCCCTCCATCTCTCCCTCCATCCCTCCCTCCATCTCTCTCTCCCTCCATCTCTCCATCCCTCCCTCCATCTCTCCCTCCCTCCATCTCTCCATCTCTTCCTCCCTCCATCTCTCCCTCCCTCTATTTCTCCATCTCTCCATCCCTCCATCTCTCCATCCCTCCCTCCATCTCTCCCTCCCTCCATCTCTCCATCCCTCCCTCCATCTCTCCCTCCCTCCATCTCTCCATCTCTCCCTCCCTCCCTCCATCTCTCCATCTCTCCATCCATCCATCCCTCCCTCCCTCCCTCCCTCCATGTAGCTGTGATGATAACCTGACAAGCCTCTTAACATCAATATTCAGAATTAGCTGAAAATGCTGTTGTCACATTTGAATCACATTCTTCCTGCATTATACGACAATAGCCTTAGATTTTGCATACAGATTCTACTCCAATCTATCCCTTTGTGATAGCCTAAAAATATTTTTGGGGGATCTTTTGAATAATATGGATCTCTGGATCGTACGCATACCACCTCACTAAACTAGGTTCTCAGAATTAGCTCTGTCGTACTCACATTCTCCCAGCATTATACGACAATAGATTTTACATACAGGTTCTACTCCAATCTTTTCCCTGTTTGACTACTTGATGTGTGCTGCAACGCTACAGTAGAGGAAAGAGGCTTAGTCCCTATTCCTCAGTTAGAGAGGGATTAAAAATCTGGCAGTGATCAGACCGTAACTAGCACTTCTGTTAAAAGACAAAAAGCCTCAACGTCTCCACCATGAAATAATAATGAACAGCATTGTCACTCACACTGACGTGGAATATCTATTGATATAACTAATGCTCTAATCCCACTGTAGCACCAGCTGTCTTCACTATGAAGCTGAGATGATCAGGATGTACAGGATGTACAGGATGTAGCATTTCCTGTAGACATAGTGTATCATAGCGATATGATTACTGCTTGTGCTGATCACTCTGTGAAGCTTCAGCGTACCTGGTTATCTAGCTTCTGTATTAATGGAAACCTTGTTGACTGGAATGGGATCAGACCACGTCAATGATCCATTAATGTTCTCATGCATGCATGAAACATGTTTTAAGCGTGTAGTGTGGACTGTTCTTCCAGAATATGCTGTTTATTTGTGTGTGTGTGTGTGTGTGTGTGTGTGTGTGTGTGTGTGTGTGTGTGTGTGTGTGTGTGTGTGTGTGTGTGTGTGTATGCGTGTGTGTGAGAGACAGAGTGTGTGTGCGTGCATGTGTGGAACATGTGGCGCCAGAATATGCTGTTTATGTGTGTTTGCCAGGACCTCATCAATTCAACACTGTAATTAAAGGTCCACTCTGTGATCTGGCATTAATGATCAATCTGTGGTCTGTCATTAAGGATTTAGGTACATAAGGGATTACGTTGAGGTGGAGGAATGTATGAATTTATTAAGTCCCCTTAGGGTTCACTGAGACGGGTATAATATTATGTAGCAGGCCCACTTATAGCCCTAATATGAATAAGATAGGCATTATTATGGGGGAATTGTATATGCATTGACTGAATCTCAATGCTCAATTAAAATGTCCCTACCACCATATCTAAGCCAATATGACACCAATGTCGATGACATTACGTAAATCAACTTAGTCCCACAATTGACAGTGCATGTCAGAACAAAAAACCAAGCCATGAGGTTGAAGGAAGAGCTCAGAGACAGGATTGTGTCGAGGCACAGATCTGGGGAAGGGTACCAAAACCTTTCTGCAGCATTGAAGGTCCCCAAGAACACAGTGGCCTCCATCATTCTTAAATGGAAGAAGTTTGGAACCACCAAGACTCTTCCTAGAGCTGGCTGCCCGGCCAAATTGAGCAATCGCTGGAGAAGGGCCTTGGTCAGGGAGCTGACCAAGAACCAGATGGTCACTCTGACAGAGCTCCAGAGTTCCATAAGGACCTTCCATAAGGACAACCATCTCTGCGGCCTTAATGGTAGAGTGGCCAGATGGAAGCCACTCCTCAGTAAAAGGCACATGACAGGCCGCTTGCAGTTTGCCAGAAGGCACCTAAAGGACTCAGACCATGAGAAACAAGATTCTCTGGTCTGATGAAACCAAGATTGAACTCTTTGGCCTGAATGCCAAGTGTCATGTCTGGAGGAAACCTGGCACCATCCCTACAGTGAAGCATGGTAGTGGCAGCATCATGCTGTGGGGATGTTTTTCAGCAGCAGGGACTGAGAGACTAGTCAGGTTCGAGGGAAAGATGAACGGAGCAAAGTACAGAGAGATCCTTGATGAAAACATGTTCCAGGGCTCTCAGCACTTCAGACTGGGGTGAAGGTTCACCTTCCAACAGGACAACAACTCTAAGCACACAGTCAAGACAACACGAGAGTGGCTTCGGGACAAGTCTCTGAATGTCCTTGAGTGGCCCAGCCAGAGCCCAGACTTGAAACCAATCTAACGTCTCTGGAGAGACCTGAAAATAGCTGTGCAGCGACGCTCCCCATCCAACCTGACAGAGCTTGAGAGGATCTACATAGAAGAATGGGAGAACCCCCCCCCCTAATACAGGTGTGCCAAGCTTGTAGCGTCATACCGAAGAAGACTTGAGTCTGTAATCACTGCCAGAGGTGCTTCAACAAAGTACTGATTAAAGAGTCTGAATTCTTATTTAAATGTGATATTTCAGTTTTTTTTATTTATTATTATTTGCTAAAATATCTACAAACCTGTTTTTGTTTTTTGTGTCGTTTATGGGGTATTGTTTGTAGATTGATGAGGGAAAAAAAACTATTTGATAAATTTTTGAATATGGCTGTAACATAACAAAATGTGGAAAAAGTCAAGGTGTCTGAACTTTTTTCACAACTGCCATCAGTTTGGCACCAAAACGTTTACAGCAAATACACATTGGCATAGTAAAATAACTATGTGTGTAAAAAAAAAAGTTATTTCATGCTGAAACCCTCGTATTAAACACCAATGGTATTCACTAATTTTATGGTTTATATTTAGGATAATGTTTTACAGCTTCAATGTTATTTTTTGTATTTTAAAATTATTTTAAGATTATTTCATATATGTTACATCTGATAAGGCCACACAGAGGGCCAGAGATAATACAGAGGTCTGTGATAATCTGAAGGACCCAAAAGGGCCACTAGATGTCTTGTGATAGATTACATACATTTCCTTGATACCAAAATGCTAGTAGTTTTCTGGTAAACATTGAACGTTTCCAACCCTAGTCAACAGTATCATGAAAATTAAACACTCAACAAAAGTGATTTAGCTTCCTGTAAATCTTCAGCTTGCTGTAGTCCATGTTTACCTTGAAAAACCTGTGCTGATGTGTGGGTTCCGTTTTGTTCCATGGCTCGGGGTTGCCATTCCAACTGACATGGGGTCCCATTGTTAGGTAAGTGTAGTTTTCAATTGTCAATACAAGAAGTGCTTAGTAACAATTTTCAATATGGTGAAGGTTGAATGACACAACCAAGTTATGAATAAAGGTAGAAAATAATAAAGGAGCTCTTGTCAAGCCCCACCGGTCTGTCAAGCCCCACCGGTCTTGTCAAGCCCCACCGGTCTGTCAAGCCCCACCGGTCTGTCAAGCCCCACCGGTCTTGTCAAGCCCCACCGGTCTTGTCAAGCCCCACCGGTCTTGTCAAGCACCACCAGTCTGTTAACGACCAGATAAAGCATTGTACAAAGCATTGTCATGAAAATAAAAAGCTCAGCGGAAGCTATTTAGCTAACTGTCTATATATGTTTTAGTCATTTAGCAGGCAGTCTTATCCAGAGCAACTTACAGGAGAAAATAGGGTTAAGTGCCTTGCTCAAGGGCACATCGACAGATTTTTCACCTAGTCTGCTCTGAGATACGAACCAATAACCTTTTGGTTGTTAGCCCAAAGCTCTTAAACACTAGGCTACTAGTTGGAACTACAGTAACACTGCCCTTATCAGCCAGCTGTTATAGTGGAACTACAGTAACACTGCCCTTATCAGCCAGCTGTTATAGTTGAACTACAGTAATACTGCCCTTATCAGCCTGCTGTTATAGTGGAACTACAGTAACATCGCCCTTATCAGCCAGGATGTATTTTATAGCAGTATTGTTCGATAGTGACAGCTAAATGGAGACCCTGGACCCAGACCTTTGTCAAGCACTTAATCTCCCATCGTTCAGCAGACAAAGAGCTTTGGAAGTGAACAGTTTTCAAGGTTGTTTTGATTGTATGCCGGTAAAGAATTGTGAGACACAGTGATGCAGCTGCGGGTTTACACAAACACACACACACACACACACACAAACACACACAAATAAACAGCATATTCTGGAAGAACAGGCCACACTACACGCTTAAAACATGTTTGATGCATGCATGAGAACATTAATGGATCATTGACGTGGTCTGATCCCATTCCAGTCAACAAGGTTTCCATTAATACAGAAGCTAGATAACCAGGTACGCTGAAGCTTCACAGAGTGATCAGCACAAGCAGTAATCATATCGCTATGATACACTATGTCTACAGGAAATGCTACATCCTGTACATCCTGTACACACACACACACACACATACTGAGGTGAACTGTAGCCTACAGGTGGAGGTAGTGTGTGTGTGGGGTTGTGTGGGTAGTGAATGCTCAACGATTCAATGGAGTCTTCATAAGCTAGTGGAGTGGGTAGTCAGACAGGCAGACAGATACAGTAGATCGATGGAGAGAGAGAAACAGTAGATACGATAGATACAGTAAGTGTGAATTTGTTAGATACTACTGCACGGTCGGAACTAGAAGCACAAGCATTTCGCTACACTCGCATTAGCATCTGCTAACCATGTGTATTTGACAAATCAAATTTGATTTGATTTGAAGTAGATACAGTAGATACGGTAGATAGATAGATAGATAGATAGATAGATAGATAGATAGATAGATAGATAGATAGATAGATACGGTAGATAGATACAGTAGATAGATACATTAGATAGATACAGTAGATAGATAGATAGATAGATAGATAGATAGATAGATAGATAGATAGATAGATAGATAGATAGATAGATAGATAGATAGATAGATAGATAGATAGATAGAGTAGATAGATACGGTAGATAGATACAGTAGATAGATACAGTAGATAGATACAGTAGATAGATAGATACGGTAGATAGATACAGTAGATAGATACAGTAGATAGATACAGTAGATAGATAGATACGGTAGATAGATACAGTAGATAGATACAGTAGATAGATAGATACGGTAGATAGATACAGTAGATAGATAGATAGATACAGTAGATAGATACAGTAGATAGATACGATAGATAGATACAGTAGATAGATACAGTAGATAGATAGATAGATACGGTAGATAGATACAGTAGATAGATACAGTAGATAGATACGGTAGATAGATACAGTAGATAGATAGATACGGTAGATAGATACAGTAGATAGATATGGTAGATAGATACAGTAGATAGATAGATACAGTAGATAGATACAGTAGATAGATAGATACGGTAGATAGATACAGTAGATAGATAGATAGATAGATAGATAGATAGATAGATAGATAGATAGATAGATAGATACAGTAGATAGATAGATAGATAGATAGATAGATAGATAGATAGATAGATAGATAGATAGATAGATAGATACAGTAGATAGATACGGTAGATAGATACGGTAGATAGATACAGTAGATAGATACAGTAGATAGATACAGTAGATAGATATGGTAGATAGATACAGTAGATAGATACGGTAGGTAGATACGGTAGATAGATACAGTAGAGCGATACAGTAGATAGATACAGTAGGTAGATACAGTAGGTAGATAGATCGGTAGATAGATAGATAGATAGATAGATAGATACAGTAGATAGATACAGTAGAGCGATACAGTAGATAGATACAGTAGATAGATACAGTAGATAGATAGATAGATAGATAGATAGATAGATAGATAGATAGATAGATAGATAGATAGATAGATAGATAGATAGATAGATACAGTAGATAGAGTAGATAGATAGATAGATAGATAGATAGATAGATAGATAGATAGATAGATAGATAGATAGATAGATAGATAGATAGATAGATAGATAGATAGATAGATAGATAGATAGATAGATAGATAGATAGATAGATAGATAGATAGATAGATAGATAGATAGATAGATAGATACGGTAGAGCGATGCAGTAGATAGATACAGTAGATAGATACAGTAGAGCGATACAGTAGATAGATACAGTAGATAGATACAGTAGGTATATACAGTAGGTAGATACAGTAGATAGATACAGTAGATAGATACAGTAGAGCGATACAGTAGAGCGATACAGTAGATAGATACAGTAGGTAGATACAGTAGATATATACAGTAGATAGATACAGTAGGTAGATACAGTAGATAGATAGATACGGTAGATAGATACAGTAGGTAGATACAGTAGATATATACAGTAGATAGATACAGTAGATAGATACAGTAGATAGATACAGTAGAGCGATACAGTAGGTAGATACAGTAGATATATACAGTAGATAGATACAGTAGATAGATACAGTAGAGCGATACAGTAGGTAGATACAGTAGGTAGATACAGTAGACAGATACAGTAGATAGATACAGTAGGTAGATACAGTAGATATATACAGTAGGTAGATACGCTGGATAGATACAGTAGATAGATACAGTAGAGCGATACAGTAGATAGATACAGTAGATAGATACAGTAGATAGATACGCTGGATAGATACAGTAGATAGATACAGTAGATAGATACAGTAGAAGCGATACAGTAGAGCGATACAGTAGATAGATACAGTAGATAGATACAGTAGATAGATAGATACAGTAGATAGATACAGTAGAGCGATACAGTAGAGCGATACAGTAGATAGATACAGTAGGTAGATACAGTAGATATATACAGTAGATAGATACAGTAGGTAGATACAGTAGATAGATAGATACGGTAGATAGATACAGTAGAGCGATACAGTAGATAGATACAGTAGGTAGATACAGTAGATATATACAGTAGGTAGATACGGTGGATAGATACAGTAGATAGATACAGTAGAGCGATACAGTAGATAGATACAGTAGATAGATACAGTAGATAGATACAGTAGGTAGATGCGGTAGATAGATACAGTAGATAGATACAGTAGATAGATACAGTAGATAGATACAGTAGGTAGATATGGTAGATAGATACGGTAGATAGATACAGTAGATAGATACAGTAGATCGATTAGATGACTTCATTAGTAACATGCACAGGGGCGCGATGTAACCACTAGGTACAGCGTTGTTATTATGCTCTGAGCTCCTACAGTGCAGGTTCATATAAAGATACGTGAATGAGACAATAATAATAATGACACTAATAATAATATATACACATTTACAATGATAACAACTTGTAGCAATGATAAATGTCCATTGGGAGTGGTTGGTAGGGTATGTGTTGCTGGTCAAAACAATTGTCTTCTTCGTCTGCTGGGTATCAGTCTTTTGATCCATGCAGGGCTACTTCCTAATTCCACACAAACACACACACACACACACCCCGCTTCCGACTAACACACCCACACACTGTTCCCTGCGTGTGAGTGGTGTTAATAAAGACGTCTCTGTCCCTGTGTCACCAGCTGTGTGTGTGTGTGTGTGTGTGTCACCAGCAGGGTTAGGTTCAGAGCAGCTAAATTACACCGGTCCTGCTGAGCAGAGGGGTTTGAAGTTCTCTGTGAGATGTTTTAACAGAAACACCTCCACACAAACACCACAACCCATTCCCCGACTATACACACATACACAATGCCCACAGTCATCAGTTAGATTCAGGGTTGTTGTCGTCCAGGGATCATCAGTTAGTTTGATTCAGGGTTGTTGTCATGAAGGGATCATCAGTTAGATTCAGGGTTGTTGTCGTCCAGGGATCATCAGTTAGATAGATTCAGGGTTGTTGTCGTCCAGGGATCATCAGTTAGATTCAGGGTTTTTGTCGTCCAGGGATCATCAGATAGATTCAGGGTTGTCGTCCAGGGATCATCAGATAGATTCAGGGTTGTCGTCCTGGGATCATCAGATAGATAGATTCAGGGTTGTTGTCGTCCAGGGATCATCAGTTAGATAGATTCAGGGTTGTCGTCCAGGGATCATCAGTTAGATAGATTCAGGGTTGTTGTCATCCAGGGATCATCAGTTAGATTCAGGGTTGTTGTCATCCAGGGATCATCAGTTAGATTCAGGGTTGTTGTCATCCAGGGATCATCAGTTAGATTCAGGGTTGTTGTCATCCAGGGATCATCAGTTAGATAGATTCAGGGTTGTTTTGCCCAGGGATCATCAACCTGATTCAGTTGACAGTAGTCAATCCACTAATTACAGTTTCCATCGCAGATATATACAATGACCTTAACTCTCTGAACACGGGCTGAATCATTTAGTCTGGATTGTCCTTGTCATAGCTTATGTAGTGTAGGTATATGTCAAACTCCATGGCCTGCTAGTTGTCTTTAGAAACATACTGAGAGTGCTGCATCCAGTGACATGCAGAGACATTCATGGTTTATATTGTTTTGGAACCACCATGAGGGAACAATAGCAACATTTTCTTGGAAAAGTGGAGAGGACTCCCAAATGGGACCCTATTCCTTATATAGTGCACTACTTTTTACCAGAGACCTATGGGACCCTATTCCCTATATAGTGCACTACTTTTTACCAGAGACCTATGGGACCCTATTCCTTATATAGTGCACTACTTTTTACCAGAGACCTATGGGACCCTATTCCCTATATAGTGCACTACTTTTCACCAGAGACCTATGGGACCCTATTCCCTATATAGTGCACTACTTTTCACCAGAGACCTATGGGATTTTATTTAACCTTTATTTAACTAGGAAAGTCAGTTAAGAACAAATTCTTATTTACAAAACACGGACAACGCTGGGCCAATTGTGCGCCGCCCTATGTGACTCCCAATCACGGTCAGATGTGATGCAGAGTCCAATGGGACCCTATTCCCTATGTAGTGCACTACCTTTGACCAGAGCCCTATGGGACCCTATTCCCTATTTAGTGCACTACTTGTCATGTAGTGCACTATAACCCCTGGTCTAGTCCAAGGCTAGCTATTTACCTAAAATTACTCCCAGGGAATTTAATAAATGCTGAAAACTCACATTCATCAACACACGCACACACTCTCGCCGCAAACACAGCTCATTCTACGCTGGCTATTATAAAGCCATCTATCATAGCTGTCCTCCTCTTACAAATGAGAAGAGAAGGACATAACTATCAGTCTTCATATAACACCCAGAGAGGTACATAGCAGCACACCATGTACAGCCCTGTAATGGACCTTTATCAGACCAGCAACTGATCACCTACAAATAACCTATATCAGACCAGCAACTGATCACCTACAAATAACCTTTATCAGACCAGCAACTGATCACCTACAAATAACCTATATCAGACCAGCAACTGATCACCTACAAATAACCTTTATCAGACCAGCAACTGATCACCTACAAATAACCTTTATCAGACCAGCAACTGATCACCTACAAATAACCTATATCAGACCAGCAACTGATCACCTACAAATAACCTTTATCAGACCAGCAACTGATCACCTACAAATAACCTATATCAGACCAGCAACTGATCACCTACAAATAACCTTTATCAGACCAGCAACTGATCACCTACAAATAACCTTTATCAGACCAGCAACTGATCACCTACAAATAACCTTTATCAGACCAGCAACTGATCACCTACAAATAACCTTTATCAGACCAGCAACTGATCACCTACAAATAACCTTTATCAGACCAGCAACTGATCACCTACAAATAACCTTTATCAGACCAGCAACTGATCACCTACAAATAACCTATATCAGACCAGCAACTGATCACCTACAAATAACCTTTATCAGACCAGCAACTGATCACCTACAAATAACCTATATCAGACCAGCAACTGATCACCTACAAATAACCTTTATCAGACCAGCAACTGATCACCTACAAATAACCTATATCAGACCAGCAACTGATCACCTACAAATAACCTTTATCAGACCAGCAACTGATCACCTACAAATAACCTATATCAGACCAGCAACTGATCACCTACAAATAACCTTTATCAGACCAGCAACTGATCACCTACAAATAACCTATATCAGACCAGCAACTGATCACCTACAAATAACCTATATCAGACCAGCAACTGATCACCTACAAATAACCTATATCAGACCAGCAACTGATCACCTACAAATAACCTTTATCAGACCAGCAACTGATCACCTACAAATAACCTTTATCAGACCAGCAACTGATCACCTACAAATAACCTTTATCAGACCAGCAACTGATCACCTACAAATAACCTTTATCAGACCAGCAACTGATCACCTACAAATAACCTTTATCAGACCAGCAACTGATCACCTACAAATAACCTTTATCAGACCAGCAACTGAGCTTCTCTGGTCACCTACAAAACAAGTGTGTACACAAAAAATAAGGGTGCATGTAGAATGTAGAGAACATTTTTGAAGGCCACGTATGAATGAAGCCATTGGAGCCTTTGTGGTTCTGTAATATCATGTTTTCCGTCTACTGAAGAAACCATTACACCAGCAGATAAGAAGGAAACTCAATTTACTGGACCCCCTGAAGAAAGAGAACATTGAAACAGTTTTCAATCCTCAGATGGAGGTTCCTAAATGTTCTTCTCTGCCATTTCAAATGCTGTAATAGCAGCCTGAGGCATGGAGAAACCTTGTCTCTGTCCCTGTTCTGATATAAAACAACGAGACAAAGGTTCCAGCCCAAATGGTACACTGTTCACTCATATGGGCCCTGGTCAAAAGCAATGGTACACTGTTCACTCATATGGACCCTGGTCAAAAGCAGTGCACTAGGCTTGTAGGGAATAAGGTGCCATTTGGAAAGAAGACAGAGAGACAGAGAGAAAGCTGATGATGTCACCACTTTGTCAGTCAGCTTCCAGGGACGGTAGCAGCACTTCAACTATCAGCCTCGGCTTCGTCTTGCGTCAGGCGTTCTAAGCTAAATGTCTGTTCCCAGGCAGAGGCGGTCTGTCGGGGGCCTGGTGTGTGTTTGTGTGTGCGTTCGTGCGTCGGGGGCCTGGTAGGGGCCTGGTAGAGGCCTGGTTGGGGGCCTGGTTGGGGGCCTGGTGGGGGCCTGGTGGGGACCTGTTGGGGGCCTGGTGGGGACCTGTTGGGGACCTGGTAGAGGCCTGGTTGGGGGCCTGGGGGCCTGGTAGAGGCCTGGTTGGGGGCCTGGTGGGGACCTGTTGGGGGCCTGGTGGGGGCCTGGTGGGGACCTGTTGGGGGCCTGGTGGGGACCTGTTGGGGACCTGGTAGAGGCCAGGTTGGGGGCCTGGTGGGGGCCTGGTAGAGGCCTGGTTGGGGGCCTGGTGGGGACCTGTTGGGGGCCTGGTGGGGACCTGGTGGGGGCCTGGTGGGGGCCTGGTGGGGGCCTGGTAGAGGCCTGGTAGGGACCTGTTGGGGGCCTGTTGGGGGCCTGGTAGAGGCCTGGTGGGGACCTGGTGCGGGCCTGGTGGGGACCTGTTGGGGGCCTGGTAGAGACCTGTTCGGGTCCTGGTGGGGGCCTGGTAGAGGCCTGGTGGGGACCTGGTAGCCTGGTAGAGGCCTGGTGGGGACCTGGTAGGGGCCTGGTGGGGGCCTGGTGGGGACCTGTTGGGGGCCTGGTGGGGGCCTGGTAGAGGCCTGGTAGGGACCTGTTGGGGGCCTGTTTGGGACCTTTTGGGGGCCGGGTGGGGGCCTGGTAGAGGCCTAGTGGGGGCCTAGTGGGGGCCTGGTGGGGACCTGTTGGGGGCCTGGTGGGGGCCTGGTAGAGGCCTGGTGGGGACCTGGTGCGGGCCTGGTGGGGACCTGTTGGGGGCCTGGTAGAGACCTGTTCGGGTCCTGGTGGGGGCCTGGTAGAGGCCTGGTGGGAACCTGGTAGCCTGGTAGAGGCCTGGTGGGGACCTGGTAGGGACCTGGTAGAGGCCTGGTAGAGGCCTGGTAGAGGCCTGGTTGGGGCCTGGTAGGGACCTGGTAGAGGCCTGGTAGAGGCCTGGTAGAGGCCTGGTTGGGGCCTGGTAGGGACCTGGTAGAGGCCTGGTAGAGGCCTGGTAGAGGCCTGGTAGAGTGCTGTTGTGGACCTCGTGGGGGCCTGGTGAGGCCATATAGCTACATTGATAAAATAGTGGGGAGATCTGAAATATCGCAGCAGGACAGTGTGTCAGCAGGAGAGTGTGTCAACAGGAGAGTGTGTCAACAGGAGAGTGTGTCAACAGGAGAGTGTGTCAACAGGAGAGTGTGTCAGCAGGAGAGTGTGTCAACAGGAGAGTGTGTCAACAGGAGAGTGTGTCAGCAGGAGAGTGTGTCAGCAGGAGAGTGTGTCAGCAGGAGAGTGTGTCAACAGGAGAGTGTGTCAGCAGGAGAGTGTGTCAACAGGAGAGTGTGTCAGCAGGAGAGTGTGTCCGCAGGAGAGCGTGTCAGCAGGAGAGCGTGTCTGTGAGACAGGCTTCTAGGATGTGTCTCAAATGGCACTCTATCCCTTCATAGTGCACTACAGGGCCCTGGTCAAAAGTAGGGCACTATATAAGGAATAGCATTCCATTTGGGACGCAACCTTAGTCAAAAGGTCATACTAAGACAGCCACTGACAAAGTGTTTCGGAACAGTTGGAAGACAAAGATAGTTAATTATTACACAGCTTTCCCACTCGGAGTCAGTAGCTATAGCAGTACATTGGAATGTATGTTCACTACCAAGCTGTTTTCAATTAATTCTGAATTAGAGAGGGGGAGAGGGAGCGAGAGAGAGAGAGAGAGAGAGAGAGAGAGAGAGAGAGAGAGAGAGAGAGAGAGAGAGAGAGAGAGAGAGAGAGAGAGAGAGAGAAAAGTCTGTTGCAACCTTAATGCCAGAACCCTCAGCACACAGGGGGACAAACACCTGCCTGCAGGTGACAGCATTCCCTCTCCCATATGCCCCCCTAGGCACAACTACGACAACATAACCAACAAAACCGGGTCACAACTACTACAGCTCTGTCGGACGCTGGGTATGTACATAGTCAATGGTAGGCGTCGAGGGGACTCCTATGGTAGGTACACCTATAGCTCATCTCTTGGCAGTAGTACTGTAGACTACTTTATCACTGACTTTAACCCAGAGTCTCTCAGAGCGTTCACAGTCAGCCCACTGACACCCATATCAGATCACAGCAAGATCACAGTCTACTTGAACAGAGCAATACTCAATCATGAGGCATCAAAGCAAAGAAACTGAGGAATTTTAAGAAATGATATAGATGGAAGGAAAGTATTGTGGAAACCGACCCCAAAAAAATTAAGCAACAACAAATTCAATCCCTTTTAGACAACTTCCTGGATAAAACGTTCCACTGTAATAGTGAAGGTGTAAACTTGGCAGTAGAAAACCTGAACAGTATATTTCACCTCTCAGCTTCCCTATCAAATCTAAAAATCTCAGAAGAAAATGAACAATGAACAACAATGACAAATGGTTTGATGAAGAATGCAAAAATCTAAGAAAGAAATTGAGAAACCTGTCAGACCAAAAACATAGAGACCCGGAAAACATGAGTCCACGCCTTCACTATGGTGAATCACTAAAACAGTACAGAAATACACTACGGAAAGAGAAGGAACAGCACGTCAGAAATCAGCTCAATGTAATTGAAGAATCCATAGACTCTAACCACTTCTGGGAAAATTGGAAAACACTAAACAAACAACAACACAAAGAATTATCTATCCAAAATGGAGATGTATGGATAAATTACTTCCCCAATCGTTTTGGCTCTATAACAAAGAACAAACAGCAAAAACATATACCTGATCAAATAGAAGTCTTAGAATCAACTATTAAAGACGACCAGAACCCACTGGATTCTCCAATTACCTTGAAGGAACTACAGGACAAAATACAAACCCTCCAACCCAAAAAAGCCTGGGGTGTTAATGGTATCCTCGAAATTATCAAATATACAGACCCCAAATTCCAATTGGCTATACTAAAACTCTATACACTGCTCAAAAAAATAAAGGGAACACTTAAACAACACAATGTAACTCCAAGTCAATCACACTTCTGTGAAATCAAACTGTCCACTTTGGAAGCAACACTGATTTACAATAAATTTCACATGCTGTTGTGCAAATGGAATAGACAACAGGTGGAAATTATAGGCAATTAGCAAGACACCCCCAATAAAGGAGTGGTTCTGAAGGTGGTGACCACAGACCACTTCTCAGTTCCTATGCTTCCTGGCTGATGTTTTGGTCACTTTTGAATGCTGGCGGTGCTTTCACTCTAGTGGTAGCATGAGACGGAGTCTACAACCCACACAAGTGGCTCAGGTAGTGCAGCTCATCCAGGATGGCACATCAATGCGAGCTGTGGCAAGAAGGTTTGCTGTGTCTGTCAGCGTAGTGTCCAGAGCATGGAGGCGCTACCAGGAGACAGGCCAGTACATCAGGAGACGTGGAGGAGGCCGAGGAGGGCAACAACCCAGCAGCAGGACCACTACCTCTGCCTTTGTGCAAGGAGGAGCACTGCCAGAGCCCTGCAAAATGACCTCCAGCAGGCCACAAATGTGCATGTGTCTGCTCAAATGGTCAGAAACCGACTCCATGAGGGTGGTATGAGGGCCCGACGTCCACAGGTGGGGTTGTGCTTACAGCCCAACACCGTGCAGGACGTTGGCATTTGCCAGAGAACACCAAGATTGGCAAATTCGCCACTGGCGCCTGTGCTCTTCACAGATGAAAGCAGGTTCACACTGAGCACGTGACAGACGTGACAGAGTCTGGAGACGCCGTGGAGAACGTTCTGCTGCCTGCAACATCCTCCAGCATGACCGGTTTGGCGGTGGGTCAGTCATGGTGTGAGGTGGCATTTCTTTGGGGGGCCGCACAGCCCTCCATGTGCTCGCCAGAGGTAGCCTGACTGCCATTAGGTACCGAGATGAGATCCTCAGACCCCTTGTGAGACCATATGCTGGTGTGGTTGGCCCTGGGTTCCTCCTAATGCAAGACAATGCTAGACCTCATGTGGCTGGAGTGTGTCAGCAGTTCCTGCAAGAGGAAGGCATTGATGCTAAGGACTGGCACGCCCGACAGACATCTGGGACATCATGTCTCGCTCCATCCACCAACGCCACGTTGCACCACAGACTGTCCAGGAGTTGGCGGATGCTTTAGTCCAGGTCTGGGAGGAGATCCCTCAGGAGACCATCCGCCACCTCATCAGGAGCATGCCCAGGCGTTGTAGGGAGGTCATTCAGGCACGTGGAGGCCACACACACTACTGAGCCTCATTTTTACTTGTTTTAAGGACATTACATCAAAGTTGGATCAGCCTGTAGTGTGGTTTTCCACTTTAATTTTGAGTGTGACTCCAAATCCAGACCTCCATGGGTTGATAAATTTGATTTCCATTGATAATTTTTGTGTGATTTTGTTGTCAGCACATTCAACTATGTAAAGAAAAAAGTATTTAATAAGATTATTTCATTCATTCAGATCTATGATGTGTTATTTTAGTGTTCCCTTTATTTTTTTGAGCAGTGTATATGTTTGTAGTTTTCAGAGGGGTTTGTGGGTTATTGTTTGTTCATAGCTTTAGTCGTTGTTATGTTTCTATGTTACGATCTTCGTTCGTTCTGTTTGTTAAGGAGCAGCAAGGTGCGCTGGGGCGCTAGCGCCCCACTCCCGACACTACCAGGTGAAATGCAAGGCGCCAAATTCAAAATCCAAAAGTTTAATTATTAAACATGCATCAATAAGTGTTTCATAGACATCAAAAGCTCTGCTTCTTGGCAATATCACAGCATTGTCAGATTTCAAAAAGGCTTTACGGCGAAAGCACCACATTTGATTGTTTGAGGGTAGCACCTAACATATTTTTACCATTACCATGAATTCATAAGCCTCCACGGTTCACAGAAAACACATTTCACAGTGAAAACAAATCAATTACCTGTTGAAGAACTTCTTCTGATGGCTTCCCAAGTGTCCAACGAAGACAATCCATGGTTCTTTTGTTAGAAAAAGTCATGTATTATTTCCATAAATCTCCGTTTGGTTCGCGCGTTATAATCAGAAACTACAGCGTCCATTGAAACGTGAAGAGAACTCGTTCAACTTATACCTATAAACTTGTCCAAGAACAATCAAACATCCTTTTTAATGTATCCTTAGGAACACTTTTATGTATATTTACTATAATAATTCAACCGGAATATAAACTAGGCTATAAGAAAGGAAAAAAACACAGAGCGCGCATGGCGAGAGCGCGTCCTCTTCTATTGACATCTCTGGGGACACTTCCTGATTCCTCTTCTTCTCTGCTCTAATAGCATCTAAAGAAAATCTGAACACTGTCTCGAGACTGTTGACATCCAGAGGAAGCGATAGGTACTGCATTCATATGCCCTTATATGGGCATTTTCATAAGGGAGGGGTTCCAAATGAGCAATGTGTCAAAACCACTTTTTCCAGGACAGAAATTCCTCTGGGTTTCGCCTGCCATATCCGTTCTGTTTTACTCACAGACAAATGGTTAACACCTTTAGAAAATTCAGAGTGTTTCCTATCCAATGGTACTAAGTATGTGCATATCCTATTTTCTGGGCCTGAATGGGAGGCATTTTACTTTGGGCACGCCAGGGTCTCCAAAACGGTCACCTCATGCGCTGCTCCCTAAGAAGTTAAATAAATATGTATACTGGAAGCATCGCTGCGTCTTGGTCCGTCCATCGTGAAGATTGTGACACACACCCTAATTGACAAACAAACAAACCAAAAGAAAGGCAGAGTCTTCTCATGCTTTGTTGATTTGAAAAAAGCCTTCGACTCAATTTGTCATGAGGGTCTGCTATACAAATTCATGGTGTTGGGGGGAAAAACATACCACATTATAAAATCCATGTACACAAACAACAAGTGTGCGGTTAAAATAGGCAAAAAACACACATTTCCCACAGGGTCGTGGGGTGAGACAGGAATGCAGCTTAAGCCCCACCCTCTTCAACATATATATCAACGAATTGGCGAGGGCACTAGAACATTATGCAGCACCCGGCCTCAGCCTACTAGAATCTGAAGTCAAAAGTCTACTGTTTGCTGATGATCTGGTGCTTCTGTCCCCAACCAAGATAGGGCCTACAGCAGCACCTAGATCTTCTGCACAGATTATGTCAGACCTGGGCCCCGACAGTAAGATACAGACCTGGGCCCTGACAGTAAATCTCAGTAAGACCAAAATAATGGTGTTCCAAAAAAGGTCCAGTCGCCAGGACCACAAATACAAATTCCATCTAGACACCGTTGCCCTAGAGCACACAAAGAACTATACATACCTTGGCCTAAACATCAGCACCACAGGTAACTTCCACAAAGCTGTGAACGATCTGAGAGACAAGGCAAGAAGGGCCTTCTATGCCATCAAAAGGCACAACCAAGAATTCACAAAATGGGACTAACACCAAATTGAGACTCTGCATGTAGAATTCTGCAACAATATCCTCTGTGTACAACGTAGAACACCAAATAATCCATGCAGAGCAGATATCCGCTAATTATCAGAAAAGAGACGTTAAATTCTACAACCACTTAAAAGGATGTGATTCCCTAACCTTCCATAACTAAGCCATCACCTACAGAGAGATGAACCTGGAGAAGAGTCCCCTAAGTAAGCTGGTCCTGGGGCTCTGTTCACAAACACAAACACACCCCACAGAGCCCCAGGACAGCAACACAATTAGACCCAACCAAATCATGAGAAAACAAAAAGAGAATTACTTGACACATTGGAAAGAATTAACAAAAAAACTGAGCATACAACATTAGAATGCTATTTGGCCCTCAACAGAGAGTACACAGTGGCAGAATACCTGACCTATGTACAGACTCAGTGAGCTTAGCCCTGCTATTGTGAAAGCCCGCCGAAGGCAGACCTGGCTCTCAAGAGAAAACAGGCTATGTGCACATTGCCCACAAAATAAGGTGGAAACTGAGCTGCACTTCCTAACCTCCTGCCCAATGTATGACCATATTAGAGACACATATTTCCCTCAGATTACACAAACCCAATTTTGATAAACTCCCATATCTACTGGGTGAAATACCACAGTGTGCCATCACTGCAGCAAGATTTGTGACAAGTTGCCACAAGAAAGGGGCAACCAGTGAAGAACAAACATCATTGTAAATACAACCCATATTAATGTTGATTTATTTTCCCTGTTGTACTTTAACCATTTGTACATCATTACAACACTGTATATATACATACTATGACATTTGTAATGTCTTTATTCCTTTGGAACCTCTGTGAGTGTGATGTTTGCTGTTCATTTTTTATTGTTTATTTCACTTTGTGCATATTATCTACCTCACTTGCTTTGGCAATGTTAACATTTGTTTCCCATGCCAATAAAACCCCTTGAATGGATTGAATTGAATTGAATTGAATTGAATAGAGAGAGAGAGAGAGAGAGAGAGAGAGAGAGAGAGAGAGAGAGAGAGAGAGAGAGAGAGAGAGAGAGACGGAGAGAGAGAGAGAGAGAGAGACGGAGAGAGACGGAGAGATAAGAGTGAACAAAGCTCTGCTGAAAGGTTGGGTTAGTTCGAGATGGTTGATCTGGAAGGACAGGTGTGTGAGAGAGAGAGAGAGAGAGAGAGAGAGAGAGAGAGAGAGAAACATTAAAGGTCAGGGTGACAAATTACCCCCACGGCCACGAGAGACTAGAAATAAGCATGTCTTTGTTAAGTACAATTCCATTTAGGGGTACAATGCAGAGGCCTTAATTCGACCATGAGCTGCATTGTGTTGTAGAATGAGAACTTGATCAGGCAGGTCAATACTGTATTGCTGCTGGTTAAATTGGACCGAGCAGTTCTATTTGTCCCTGTGTTGATAACTCTCCTTTAAATCCATCTCTGGACTGCGTGGTGTTTGTGTGAGTGTAGTGTGTGCGTGTGTGTCTGTGCGTGTGTGTCTGTGCGTGTGTGTCTGTGCGTGTGTGTCTGTGCTTGTGTGTCTGTGCGTGTGTGTCTGTGCGTGTGTGTTCGAGTATAGAGTTGTTGCTCTGTTAACTACTTTGTTGAGATGAGTTCACCTGAAGGAACCTAGCTAGCCGATTGGTGATTTCATAGATTTCTGATATAGGGTAGAGGACAGATCCAGAATGAGGCTCTATTTCTATGGGGTAGAATACCATGATGAGGCTCTATGGAGTAGAATACCATGATGGGGCTCTATGGAGTAGAATACCATGATGAGGCTCTATGGAGTAGAATACCATGATGGGGCTCTATGGAGTAGAATACACTGATGAGGCTCTATGGAGTAGAATACCATGATGAGGCTCTATAGAGTAGAATACCATGATGAGGCTCTATGGGGTAGAATACCATGATGAGGCTCTATGGAGTAGAATACCATGACGAGGCTCTATGGAGTAGAATACCATGATGAGGCTCTATGGAGTAGAATACCATGACGAGGCTCTATGGGGTAGAATACCATGATGAGGCTCTATGGGGTAGAATACCATGATGAGGCTCTATGGAGTAGAATATCATGATGAGGCTCTATGGAGTAGAATACCATGATGAGGCTCTATAGAGTAGAATACCATGATGAGGCTCTATGGGGTAGAATACCATGACGAGGCTCTATGGAGTAGAATACCATGATGAGGCTCTACCATCATCTGTTTAACTGTTTTCCTTATGACCTTATTGTTGTTATTTTCTCCTAAACAGGAAGCTGGCTAAGAAGCGTAAGGAGACGTTGAGCAGTACTCGGCAGGAGATGACAGTGATGGTCAACTCCATGGATAAGAGTTATACGGAGCAGGGGACAAACTGTGACGAGGCCTTGTCCTTCATGGACACACACAGCCACACCCTCAACACTAGGAGTGAGTGCGCCCTCACCCTCAATGGCCGCAGCGAGTGCGCCCTTGCCCTCAATGGCAGAAGTAAGTATTCAGGAGTCCAGGTTGCTGTATACATACACATATATGTGGTGTATTATGTTTACAAAAGTCCTCTCTAATGTAGATCTATCTAATGTAGACCTATCTAATGTAGATCTGTCTAATGTAGTTCTATCTAATGTAGTTCTATCTAATGCAGTCCTATCTAATGTAGATATATCTAATGTAGACCTATCTAATGTAGATCTGTCTAATGTAGTTCTATCTAATGTAGTTCTATCTAATGTAGATATATCTAATGTAGATCTATCTAATGTAGATCTATCTAATGTAGACCTATCTAATGTAGATATATCTAATGTAGTTCTATCTAATGTAGATATATCTAATGTAGATATATCTAATGTAGACCTATCTAATGTAGATCTATCTAATGTAGACCTATCTAATGTAGAACGATCTAATAGAATACTAGGTAGCCTAATGTAGATCTATCTAATGTAGATCTATCTAATTTTAATATATCTAATGTAGACCTATCTAATGTAGATATATCTAATGTAGACCTATCTAATGTAGAACGATGTAATAGAATACTAGGTAGCCTAATGTAGATCTATCTAATGTAGATCTATCTAATGTAGATCTATCTAATGTAGACCTATCTAATGTAGACCTATCTAATGTAGATCTATCTAATGTAGATCTGTCTAATGTAGACCTATCTAATGTAGTCCTATCTAATGTAGATCTATCTAATGTAGATGTATCTAATGTAGACCTATCTAATGTAGATCTATCTAATGTAGATATATCTAATGTAGACCTATCTAATGTAGATCTATCTATTGTAGATCTATCTAATGTATATCTATCTAATGTAGACCTATCTAATGTAGTCCCATCTAATGTAGATCTATCTAATGTAGACCTATCTAATGTAGATCGGTGAACTTGGTTTTAGTACGGTATGTACAGCAGTAACCCCACCCAGCTCAAGTTCTTAACATCTAACACGCTACAATCCTTTTTTCTGATTTTGACTTCAGTGCAACAAGTACAGCTACATGGGGTAGCTAATAACAGTATCTTACCCTGACATCACCCTAAATCCTAATAACACCTAAGCTAAACCTAAAGACCCCCTACCTTACCTCAGTCTCTGGGTAGATGTGGTGCAGCTGGGGATTACAGAGATGACATCCTCCTCCTACTCACCCTTCAGTCTGTCTCCCCAGCTCTGCAGGAGACACTTCAGCTTTGACCTCATCTGACTGTCTATTACTGTTGTCCTAAAACTGACCAAGTCCTCATGCCTCTAATATTGTCTTGTTCACACCCCTCCCTCTCTCTGTCCACCGTTATCTCAGTCCTTATCCCAGTAATGTTGTCCTACTGTCCCTGTCCCGTATTGTATCCGTCCTGTTCTCAAATCCTGAGACACCGTAGTGTATCCCTCCTGTTCTCAAATCCTGAGACACCGTAATGTATCCGTCCTGTTCTCAAATCCTGAGACACCGTAATGTATCCGTCCTGTTCTCAAATCCTGAGACACCGTAATGTATCCGTCCTGTTCTCAAATCCTGAGACACCGTAATGTATCCCTCCTGTTCTCAAATCCGGTCCGAAAGCCCCTTCACCTCAGTTGTTGACTGTCTATTGGTGTCATTTAACTGTCTATATTAGTGGTGTTAGTCATCCCTTTAACTACATCATCTGGTCCTAGATGACATGGTGTTGGTCCTAGATGGTGTTGGTCCTAGATGACATGGTGTTGGTCCTAGATGGTGTTGGTCCTAGATGGTGTTGGTCCTAGATGACATGGTGTTGGTCCTAGATGACATGGTGTTGGTCCTAGATGGTGTTGGTCCTAGATGGTGTTGGTCCTAGATGACATGGTGTTGGTCCTAGATGACATGGTGTTGGTCCTAGATGGTGTTGGTCCTAGATGACATGGTGTTGGTCCTAGATGACATGGTGTTGGTCCTAGATGGTATTGGTCCTAGATGACATGGTGTTGGTCCTAGATGGTGTTGGTCCTAGATGGTGTTGGTCCTAGATGGTGTTGGTCCTAGATGACATGGTGTTGGTCCTAGATGGTGTTGGTCCTAGATGACATGGTGTTGGTCCTAGATGACATGGTGTTGGTCCTAGATGGTGTTGGTCCTAGATAGTATTGGTCCTATATGTCATGGTGTTGGTCCTAGATGCTGTTGGTCCTAGATGCTGTTGGTCCTAGATGACATGGTGTTGGTCCTAGATGGTGTTGGTCCTAGATGGTGTTGGTCCTAGATGACATGGTGTTGGTCCTAGATGACATGGTGTTGGTCCTAGATGTCATGGTGTTGGTCCTAGATGGTGTTGGTCCTAGATGACATGGTGTTGGTCCTAGATGACATGGTGTTGGTCCTAGATGGTGTTGGTCCTAGATGACATGGTGTTGGTCCTAGATGGTGTTGGTCCTAGATGACATGGTGTTGGTCCTAGATGGTGTTGGTCCTAGATGACATGGTGTTGGTCCTAGATGGTGTTGGTCCTAGATGACATGGTGTTGGTCCTAGATGGTGTTGGTCCTAGATGGTGTTGGTCCTAGATGGTGTTGGTCCTAGATGGTGTTGGTCCTAGATGGTGTTGGCCCTAGATGGTGTTGGTCCTAGATGGTGTTGGTCCTAGATGGTGTTGGTCCTAGATGACATGGTGTTGGTCCTAGATGGTGTTGGTCCTAGATGTCATGGTGTTGGTCCTAGATGGTGTTGGTCCTAGATGGTGTTGGTCCTAGATGGTGTTGGCCCTAGATGGTGTTGGTCCTAGATGTCATGGTGTTGGTCCTAGATGTCATGGTGTTGTTCCTAGATGACATGGTGTTGGTCCTAGATGACATGGTTTTGGTCCTAGATGGTGTTGGTCCTAGATGACATGGTGTTGGTCCTAGATGTCATGGTGTTGGTCCTAGATGGTGTTGGTCCTAGATGACATGGTGTTGGTCCTAGATGTCATGGTGTTGGTCCTAGAAGACATAGTGTTGGTTCTAGATGGTGTTGGTCCTAGATGACATGGTGTTGGTCCTAGATGACATGGTGTTGGTCCTAGATGGTGTTGGTCCTAGATGGTGTTGGTCCTAGATGTCATGGTGTTGGTCC
Organism: Brachymystax lenok tsinlingensis; assembly: GCA_030435695.1. Classification (NCBI taxonomy): domain Eukaryota; kingdom Metazoa; phylum Chordata; class Actinopteri; order Salmoniformes; family Salmonidae; genus Brachymystax; species Brachymystax lenok. Next base: position 44,330,202 of record CM059788.1, read on the forward strand.
TAGATGGTGTTGGTCCTAGATGTCATGGTGTTGGTCCTAGATGACATGGTGTTGGTCCTAGATGTCATGGTGTTGGTCCTAGATGGTGTTGGTCCTAGATGGTGTTGGTCCTAGATGGTGTTGGTCCTAGATGTCATGGTGTTTGTCCTAGATGGTGTTGGTCCTAAATGACATGGTGTTGGTCCTAGATGGTGTTGGTCCTAGATGTCATGGTGTTGGTCCTAGATGGTGTTGGTCCTAGATGGTGTTGGTCCTAGATGGTGTTGGTCCTAAATGACATGGTGTTGGTCCTAGATGGTGTTGGTCCTAGATGTCATGGTGTTGGTCCTAGATGGTGTTGGTCCTAGATGGTGTTGGCCCTAGATGGTGTTGGTCCTAGATGGTGTTGGTCCTAGATGGTGTTTGTCCTAGATGACATGGTGTTGGTCCTAGATGGTGTTGGTCCTAGATTACATGGTGTTGGTCCTAGATGGTGTTGGTCCTAGATGACATGGTGTTGGTCCTAGATGGTGTTGGTCCTAGATGACATGGTGTTGGTCCTAGATTGTGTTGGTCCTAGATGACATGGTGTTGGTCCTAGATGGTGTTGGTCCTAGATGGTGTTGGTCCTAGATGACATGGTGTTGGTCCTAGATGACATGGTGTTGGTCCTAAAGTGGTTGATCTAAGTTACTACTGCTAAACTACTAAGATTACATGATTCACATAAGTTATGTTCGTGTTCAATGATTACGTAGAGATTTTAATAACAATGTAAATGATGATTGTTTATGTTCTGTCTCTAGCTGCGTCGTCCCCCTCTTCCTTCACTCTGAACAAGTCTAATACTCTCTGTTCAACACTCCCCAAGTCCTACTACCCAGGTAAACACTTTACACGCATCCTTCTGTTACTATATAGTATACTCACAGTAGGTAGTCGAGAGTACAAGTCAATGGTTGGAATATTGTACCCAGCTATTAACCTGTTTTTTTGGCATCCCTGCTGACAAGAGTGTTTATCTTCTAACCTTTAAACCTAGGTGGTTGTTGTATCAGTAATTGCAGTGAATATACACTGTATGAAGGTACTAGCTACAATTGTAGTAAACATACTCAGTATGAAGGTACTAGCTACAATTGTAGTGAACCTACTCAGTATGAAGGTACTAGCTATAATTGTAGTAAACATACTCAGTATGAAGGTACTAGCTATAATTGTAGTGAACATACTCAGTATGAAGGTACTAGCTACAATTGTAGTGAACCTACTCAGTATGAAGGTACTAGCTATAATTGTAGTGAACATACTCAGTATGAAGGCACTAGCTATAATTGTAGTGAACATACTCAGTATGAAGGTACTAGGTATAATTGTAGTGAACATACTCAGTATGAAGGTACTAGCTATAATTGTAGTAAACATACTCAGTATGAAGGTACTAGCTATAATTGTAGTGAACATACTCAGTATGAAGGTACTAGCTATAATTGTAGTAAACATACTCAGTATGAAGGTACTAGCTATAATTGTAGTAAACATACTCAGTATGAAGGTACTAGCTATAATTGTAGTGAACATACTCAGTATGAAGGTACTAGCTATAATTGTAGTAAACATACTCAGTATGAAGGTACTAGCTATAATTGTAGTGAACATACTCAGTATGAAGGTACTAGCTATAATTGTAGTGAACATACTCAGTATGAAGGTACTAGCTATAATTGTAGTAAACATACTCAGTATGAAGGTACTAGCTATAATTGTAGTGAACATACTCAGTATGAAGGTACTAGCTATAATTGTAGTGAACATACTCAGTATGAAGGTACTAGCTATAATTGTAGTAAACATACTCAGTATGAAGGTACTAGCTATAATTGTAGTGAACATACTCAGTATGAAGGTACTAGCTATAATTGTAGTGAACATACTCAGTATGAAGGTACTAGCTACAATTGTAGTGAACCTACTCAGTATGAAGGTACTAGCTATAATTGTAGTGAACATACTCAGTATGAAGGTACTAGCTATAATTGTAGTGAACATACTCAGTATGAAGGTACTAGCTATAATTGTAGTGAACATACTCAGTATGAAGGTACTAGCTATAATTGTAGTAAACATACTCAGTATGAAGGTACTAGCTATAATTGTAGTGAACATACTCAGTATGAAGGTACTAGCTATAATTGTAGTGAACATACTCAGTATGAAGGTACTAGCTATAATTGTAGTGAACATACTCAGTATGAAGGTACTAGCTATAATTGTAGTGAACATACTCAGTATGAAGGCACTAGCTATAATTGTAGTGAACATACTCAGTATGAAGGTACTAGGTATAATTGTAGTGAACATACTCAGTATGAAGGTACTAGCTATGATTGTAGTAAACATACTCAGTATGAAGGTACTAGCTATAATTGTAGTGAACATACTCAGTATGAAGGTACTAGCTATAATTGTAGTAAACATACTCAGTATGAAGGTACTAGCTATAATTGTAGTAAACGTACTCAGTATGAAGGTACTAGCTATAATTGTAGTGAACATACTCAGTATGAAGGTACTAGCTATAATTGTAGTAAACATACTCAGTATGAAGGTACTAGCTATAATTGTAGTAAACATACTCAGTATGAAGGTACTAGCTATAACTGTAGTGAATATACTCAGTATGAAGGCACTAGCTATAATTGTGCCGTTCTATATCAACAGTCCACAGTGTCTCTTTGTGTGAGATGTAATAGTTCTTATGTCTTCAGCTATAAGCCTATATTCTTCTGTCTATTCTTCCTCTGTCCTCGGTCTATAATCACATTCACTGTTATTTAGTTCTTCTCCTTTCTTATCTCCTATCCTTTTATTTACTGGTATTTTCTCTCCTCTTCCTCCTCCTCCTCCTCCTCCTCTTCCTCCAATCTCTGCACTTGTTTTGGGGGTTATGAACAGATCCCTTTGTGCCAACTGCTATCTTAGGTGAGACAAATCTTCTTTTACCGCTATCCCCATTTCTGCTGTGCGTTTATTATGGGGTTTGCCATTTAACTTGCTTATCTTTTAAGCCTTTATAAAAAAATATACACACTACCGTTTAAAAAAGTTTGGGGTCACTTAGAAATGTCTAACAATGTCTACACTGTATTTCTGATCAATTTGATGTCATTTTAATGGACAGAAAATATGCTTTTCTTTCAAAAACAAGGACATTTCTAAGTGACCCTGAACTTTTGAACAGTAGTGTGTATATATATATATATATATATATATATATATATATATATATATATATATATATATATATATATATATATATATATTAACATGAAAAAGAGACTGTCTCCCCTTTAGGTTTTGGTAAGCTCTGTTACTAAAAGTCATACCTGCCATACCTGCCTGCTGCTTCCCCATCCTCTCCTTCCTCCCCCTCCTCTCCATCTTCCTCATCCTCTTCCTCCTCTTCCTTCTCTTTTGTTTCATCCTCTTCCTCCTCGTTCCCTTCCTCCTCTTCCTTCTCTTTCCCCTCCTCTTCCTCATCTTCATCTTCATCTTCCTCCTCCTCCTCCTCCTCTTCCTCCCTGTATATCTATGTGGTTTCCCCTGGGCTGAGGCTGGCTTCACTCCATCCCATCCGCATTGCGTGTGCCGTGTGTGTGATGTCACATATACTATGTGTACGATGTCACCTGCGTAACATGTATGACCTCTCATATGCATGGTTAGACATGTGGACTGGATGTGGGGGGTTGTGTAGGTAGCGCACTCCTACCTATCGCCATGGCTACTGTTACTACAGTTACCTGTACAATCACTCTGGTACACTTATATAAACAGAGAGAGAGAGATCAACCACTTATATAAACAGAGAGAGAGAGAGAGAGAGAGAGATCAACCACTTATATAAACAGAGAGAGAGAGAGAGAGAGAGAGAGAGAGAGAGAGAGAGAGAGAGAGAGAGAGAGAGAGAGAGAGAGACAGAGACAGAGACAGAGACAGAGAGAGAGAGATCAACCACTTATATAAACAGAGAGAGAGAGAGAGAGAGAGAGAGAGAGAGAGAGAGAGAGAGAGAGAGAGAGAGAGAGAGAGAGAAAGAGAGATCAACCACTTATATAAACAGAGAGAGAAAGAGAGAGAGATAGTGAGAGAGAGAGAGAGAAAGAGAGAGAGAGGGAGAGAGAGATCAACCACTTACTGTGCATTCAGAAAATATTCTCACCCCTTGACTTTTTCCTGGCCTACACACAATACCTCATACTATCAACCACAAATGGAAATACAACAGATAGATACATGGAAATGTGTCTTTCACAGGGGTTTGTTACTGTCAGTCGAAAACATTTAAGATGCAATTCATATCTACCTCCCCCCGTGCCTCTCGACACATTGTTATTCTATGTAATATCTCTCCTTGCCTACTGTTGTATTAACGGCTCTGATAGCTAGCTGTTGTCTAACGGCTCTGATAGCTATCTGTTGTCTAACGGCTCTGATAGCTCGCTGTTGTCTAACGGCTCTGATAGCTAGCTGTTGTCTAACGGCTCTGATAGCTCGCTGTTGTCTAACGGCTCTGATAGCTAGCTGTTGTTTATCTGCTCTGATAGCTAGCTGTTGTTTAACTGCTCTGATAGCTAGCTGTTGTCTAACGGCTCTGATAGCTAGCTGTTGGCTAACGGCTCTGATAGCTATCTGTTGTCTAACAGCTCTGATAGCTAGCTGTTGTCTAACGGCTCTGATAGCTATCTGTTGGCTAACGGCTCTGATAGCTATCTGTTGTCTAACAGCTCTGATAGCTATCTGTTGGCTAACGGCTCTGATAGCTATCTGTTGTCTAACGGCTCTGATAGCTATCTGTTGTCTAACGGCTCTGATAGCTAGCTGTTTGCTAACGGCTCTGATTTCTAGCTGTTGTCTAACGGCTCTGATAGCTATCTGTTGTCTAACGGCTCTGATAGCTAGCTGTTGTCTAACGGCTCTGATAGCTAGCTGTTGGCTAACGGCTTTGATAGCTAGCTGTTGTCTAACGGCTCTGATAGCTATCTGTTGGCTAACGGCTCTGATAGCTCGCTGTTGCCTAACGGCTCTGATAGCTAGCTGTTGTCTAACGGCTCTGATAGCTAGCTGTTGTCTAACGGCTCTGATAGCTAGCTGTTTGATAGATGCTCTGATAGCTAGCTATTGGCTAACTGCTCTGATAGCTAGCTGTTGGCTAACGGCTCTGATAGCTAGCTGTTGGCTAACGGCTCTGATAGCTAGCTGTTTGATAGCTGCTCTGATAGCTAGCTGTTTTCTAACGGCTCTGATAGCTATCTGTTGGCTAACGGCTCTGATAGCTATATGTTGTCTAACGGCTCTGATAGCTAGCTGTTTGATAGCTGCTCTGATAGCTAGCTGTTGGCTAACTGCTTTGATAGCTAGCTGTTGGCTGACTGCTCTGATAGCTAGCTGTTGGCTAACGGCTCTGATAGCTAGCTGTTGGCTAGTGGCTCTGATAGCTATCTGTTGTCTAACGGCTCTGATAGCTAGCTGTTGGCTAACGGCTCTGATAGCTAGCTGTTGGCTAACGGCTCTGATAGCTCGCTGTTGCCTAACGGCTCTGATAGCTAGCTGTTGTCTAACGTCTATGATAGCTAGCTGTTGTCTAACGGCTCTGATAGCTATCTGTTGTCTAACGGCTCTGATAGCTAGCTGTTGTCTAACGGCTCTGATAGCTAGCTGTTGGCTAACGGCTCTGATAGCTAGCTGTTGTCTAACGGCTCTGATAGCTAGCTGTTGTCTAACGGCTCTGTTAGCTATCTGTTGGCTAACTGCTCTGATAGCTAGCTGTTGACTAACTGCTCTGATAGCTATCTGTTGTCTAACGGCTCTGATAGCTAGCTGTTTGATAGCTGCTCTGATAGCTAGCTGTTGGCTAACTGCTTTGATAGCTAGCTGTTGGCTGACTGCTCTGATAGCTAGCTGTTGGCTAACGGCTCTGATAGCTATCTGTTGTCTAACGGCTCTGATAGCTAGCTGTTGGCTAACGGCTCTGATAGCTAGCTGTTGGCTAGTGGCTCTGATAGCTATCTGTTGTCTAACGGCTCTGATAGCTAGCTGTTGGCTAACGGCTCTGATAGCTAGCTGTTGGCTAACGGCTCTGATAGCTCGCTGTTGACTAACGGCTCTGATAGCTAGCTGTTGGCTAACGGCTCTGATAGCTCGCTGTTGACTAACTGCTCTGATAGCTATCTGTTGTCTAACGGCTCTGATAGCTATATGTTGTCTAACGGCTCTGATAGCTATCTGTTGTCTAACGGCTCTGATAGCTAGCTGTTGTCTAACGGCTCTGATAGCTAGCTGTTTGATAGCTGCTCTGATAGCTAGCTATTGGCTAACTGCTCAAATAGCTAGCTATTGGCTAACGGCTCTGATAGCTAGCTGTTTGATAGCTGCTCTGATAGCTAGCTGTTGTCTAACGGCTCTGATAGCTATCTGTTGGCTAACTGCTCTGATAGCTAGCTGTTGGCTAACTGCTCTGATAGCTATCTGTTGTCTACTTGGCTCTTATAGCTAGCTGTTTGATAGCTGCTCTGATAGCTAGCTGTTGACTAACTGCTCTGATAGCTAGCTGTTGTCTAACGGCTCTGATAGCTATCTGTTGTCTAACGGCTCTGATAGCTAGCTGTTGTCTAACGGCTCTGATAGCTATCTGTTGGCTAACTGCTCTGATAGCTAGCTGTTGGCTAACGGCTCTGATAGCTATCTGTTGTCTAACGGCTCTGATAGCTAGCTGTTGTCTAACGGCTCTGATAGCTATCTGTTGTCTAACGGCTCTGATAGCTATCTGTTGTCTACGGCTCTGATAGCTAGCTGTTGTCTAACTTGGCTCTGATAGCTATCTGTTGTCTAACGGCTCTGATAGCTAGCTGTTTGCTAGCGGCTCTGATTTCTAGCTGTTGTCTACTTGGCTCTGATAGCTATCTGTTGTCTAACTTGGCTCTGATAGCTAGCTGTTGTCTAACGGCTCTGATAGCTAGCTGTTGTCTAACGGCTCTGATAGCTAGCTGTTGGCTAACGGCTTTGATAGCTAGCTGTTGTCTAACGTCTCTGATAGCTATCTGTTGGCTAACGCTCTGATAGCTCGCTGTTGCCTAACGCTCTGATAGCTAGCTGTTGTCTAACGGCTCTGATAGCTAGCTGTTGTCTACGGCTCTGATAGCTAGCTGTTTGATAGATGCTCTGATAGCTAGCTATTGGCTAACTGCTCTGATAGCTAGCTGTTGGCTAACGGCTCTGATAGCTAGCTGTTGGCTAACGGCTCTGATAGCTAGCTGTTTGATAGCTGCTCTGATAGCTAGCTGTTTTCTAACGGCTCTGATAGCTATCTGTTGGCTAACGGCTCTGATAGCTATATGTTGTCTAACGGCTCTGATAGCTAGCTGTTTGATAGCTGCTCTGATAGCTAGCTGTTGGCTAACTGCTTTGATAGCTAGCTGTTGGCTGACTGCTCTGATAGCTAGCTGTTGGCTAACGGCTCTGATAGCTAGCTGTTGGCTAGTGGCTCTGATAGCTATCTGTTGTCTAACGGCTCTGATAGCTAGCTGTTGGCTAACGGCTCTGATAGCTAGCTGTTGGCTAACGGCTCTGATAGCTCGCTGTTGCCTAACGGCTCTGATAGCTAGCTGTTGTCTAACGTCTATGATAGCTAGCTGTTGTCTAACGGCTCTGATAGCTATCTGTTGTCTAACGGCTCTGATAGCTAGCTGTTGTCTAACGGCTCTGATAGCTAGCTGTTGGCTAACGGCTCTGATAGCTAGCTGTTGTCTAACGGCTCTGATAGCTAGCTGTTGTCTAACGGCTCTGTTAGCTATCTGTTGGCTAACTGCTCTGATAGCTAGCTGTTGACTAACTGCTCTGATAGCTATCTGTTGTCTAACGGCTCTGATAGCTATATGTTGTCTAACGGCTCTGATAGCTAGCTGTTTGATAGCTGCTCTGATAGCTAGCTGTTGGCTAACTGCTTTGATAGCTAGCTGTTGGCTGACTGCTCTGATAGCTAGCTGTTGGCTAACGGCTCTGATAGCTATCTGTTGTCTAACGGCTCTGATAGCTAGCTGTTGGCTAACGGCTCTGATAGCTAGCTGTTGGCTAGTGGCTCTGATAGCTATCTGTTGTCTAACTTGGCTCTGATAGCTAGCTGTTGGCTAACGGCTCTGATAGCTAGCTGTTGGCTAACGGCTCTGATAGCTCGCTGTTGACTAACGGCTCTGATAGCTAGCTGTTGGCTAACGGCTCTGATAGCTCGCTGTTGACTAACTGCTCTGATAGCTATCTGTTGTCTAACGGCTCTGATAGCTATATGTTGTCTAACGGCTCTGATAGCTATCTGTTGTCTAACGGCTCTGATAGCTAGCTGTTGTCTAACGGCTCTGATAGCTAGCTGTTTGATAGCTGCTCTGATAGCTAGCTATTGGCTAACTGCTCAAATAGCTAGCTATTGGCTAACGGCTCTGATAGCTAGCTGTTTGATAGCTGCTCTGATAGCTAGCTGTTGTCTAACGGCTCTGATAGCTATCTGTTGGCTAACTGCTCTGATAGCTAGCTGTTGGCTAACTGCTCTGATAGCTATCTGTTGTCTAACGGCTCTGATAGCTAGCTGTTTGATAGCTGCTCTGATAGCTAGCTGTTGTCTAACTGCTCTGATAGCTAGCTGTTGTCTAACGGCTCTGATAGCTATCTGTTGTCTAACGGCTCTGATAGCTAGCTGTTGTCTAACGGCTCTGATAGCTATCTGTTGGCTAACTGCTCTGATAGCTAGCTGTTGGCTAACGGCTCTGATAGCTATCTGTTGTCTAACGGCTCTTATAGCTAGCTGTTGTCTAACGGCTCTGATAGCTATCTGTTGTCTAACGGCTCTGATAGCTATCTGTTGTCTAACGGCTCTGATAGCTAGCTGTTGTCTAACGGCTCTGATAGCTATCTGTTGTCTAACGGCTCTGATAGCTAGCTGTTTGCTAACGGCTCTGATTTCTAGCTGTTGTCTAACGGCTCTGATAGCTATCTGTTGTCTAACGGCTCTGATAGCTAGCTGTTGTCTAACGGCTCTGATAGCTAGCTGTTGTCTAACGGCTCTGATAGCTAGCTGTTGGCTAACGGCTTTGATAGCTAGCTGTTGTCTAACGGCTCTGATAGCTATCTGTTGGCTAACGGCTCTGATAGCTCGCTGTTGCCTAACGGCTCTGATAGCTAGCTGTTGTCTAACGGCTCTGATAGCTAGCTGTTGTCTAACGGCTCTGATAGCTAGCTGTTTGATAGATGCTCTGATAGCTAGCTATTGGCTAACTGCTCTGATAGCTAGCTGTTGGCTAACGGCTCTGATAGCTAGCTGTTGGCTAACGGCTCTGATAGCTAGCTGTTTGATAGCTGCTCTGATAGCTAGCTGTTTTCTAACGGCTCTGATAGCTATCTGTTGGCTAACGGCTCTGATAGCTATATGTTGTCTAACGGCTCTGATAGCTAGCTGTTTGATAGCTGCTCTGATAGCTAGCTGTTGGCTAACTGCTTTGATAGCTAGCTGTTGGCTGACTGCTCTGATAGCTAGCTGTTGGCTAACGGCTCTGATAGCTAGCTGTTGGCTAGTGGCTCTGATAGCTATCTGTTGTCTAACGGCTCTGATAGCTAGCTGTTGGCTAACGGCTCTGATAGCTAGCTGTTGGCTACGGCTCTGATAGCTCGCTGTTGCCTAACGGCTCTGATAGCTAGCTGTTGTCTAACGTCTATGATAGCTAGCTGTTGTCTAACGGCTCTGATAGCTATCTGTTGTCTAACGGCTCTGATAGCTAGCTGTTTGATAGCTGCTCTGATAGCTAGCTATTGGCTAACTGCTCAAATAGCTAGCTATTGGCTAACGGCTCTGATAGCTAGCTGTTTGATAGCTGCTCTGATAGCTAGCTGTTGTCTAACGGCTCTGATAGCTATCTGTTGGCTAACTGCTCTGATAGCTAGCTGTTGGCTAACTGCTCTGATAGCTATCTGTTGTCTAACGGCTCTGATAGCTAGCTGTTTGATAGCTGCTCTGATAGCTAGCTGTTGTCTAACTGCTCTGATAGCTAGCTGTTGTCTACTTGGCTCTGATAGCTATCTGTTGTCTAACGGCTCTGATAGCTAGCTGTTGTCTAACGGCTCTGATAGCTATCTGTTGGCTAACTGCTCTGATAGCTAGCTGTTGGCTAACGGCTCTGATAGCTATCTGTTGTCTAACGGCTCTGATAGCTAGCTGTTGTCTAACGGCTCTGATAGCTATCTGTTGTCTAACGGCTCTGATAGCTATCTGTTGTCTAACGGCTCTGATAGCTAGCTGTTGTCTAACGGCTCTGATAGCTATCTGTTGTCTAACGGCTCTGATAGCTAGCTGTTTGCTAACGGCTCTGATTTCTAGCTGTTGTCTAACGGCTCTGATAGCTATCTGTTGTCTAACGGCTCTGATAGCTAGCTGTTGTCTAACGGCTCTGATAGCTAGCTGTTGTCTAACGGCTCTGATAGCTAGCTGTTGGCTAACGGCTTTGATAGCTAGCTGTTGTCTAACGGCTCTGATAGCTATCTGTTGGCTAACGGCTCTGATAGCTCGCTGTTGCCTAACGGCTCTGATAGCTAGCTGTTGTCTAACGGCTCTGATAGCTAGCTGTTGTCTAACGGCTCTGATAGCTAGCTGTTTGATAGATGCTCTGATAGCTAGCTATTGGCTAACTGCTCTGATAGCTAGCTGTTGGCTAACGGCTCTGATAGCTAGCTGTTGGCTAACGGCTCTGATAGCTAGCTGTTTGATAGCTGCTCTGATAGCTAGCTGTTTTCTACGGCTCTGATAGCTATCTGTTGGCTACGGCTCTGATAGCTATATGTTGTCTAACGGCTCTGATAGCTAGCTGTTTGATAGCTGCTCTGATAGCTAGCTGTTGGCTAACTGCTTTGATAGCTAGCTGTTGGCTGACTGCTCTGATAGCTAGCTGTTGGCTAACGGCTCTGATAGCTAGCTGTTGGCTAGTGGCTCTGATAGCTATCTGTTGTCTAACGGCTCTGATAGCTAGCTGTTGGCTAACGGCTCTGATAGCTAGCTGTTGGCTACGGCTCTGATAGCTCGCTGTTGCCCTAACGGCTCTGATAGCTAGCTGTTGTCTAACGTCTATGATAGCTAGCTGTTGTCTAACGGCTCTGATAGCTATCTGTTGTCTAACGGCTCTGATAGCTAGCTGTTGTCTAACGGCTCTGATAGCTAGCTGTTGGCTAACGGCTCTGATAGCTCGCTGTTGTCTAACGGCTCTGATAGCTAGCTGTTGTCTAGGCTCTGTTAGCTATCTGTTGGCTAACTGCTCTGATAGCTAGCTGTTGACTAACTGCTCTGATAGCTATCTGTTGTCTAACGGCTCTGATAGCTATATGTTGTCTAACGGCTCTGATAGCTAGCTGTTTGATAGCTGCTCTGATAGCTAGCTGTTGGCTAACTGCTTTGATAGCTAGCTGTTGGCTGACTGCTCTGATAGCTAGCTGTTGGCTAACGGCTCTGATAGCTATCTGTTGTCTAACGGCTCTGATAGCTAGCTGTTGGCTAACGGCTCTGATAGCTAGCTGTTGGCTAGTGGCTCTGATAGCTATCTGTTGTCTAACGGCTCTGATAGCTAGCTGTTGGCTAACGGCTCTGATAGCTAGCTGTTGGCTAACGGCTCTGATAGCTCGCTGTTGACTAACGGCTCTGATAGCTAGCTGTTGGCTAACGGCTCTGATAGCTCGCTGTTGACTAACTGCTCTGATAGCTATCTGTTGTCTAACGGCTCTGATAGCTATATGTTGTCTAACGGCTCTGATAGCTAGCTGTTTGATAGCTGCTCTGATAGCTAGCTGTTGGCTAACTGCTTTGATAGCTAGCTCTTGGCTGACTGCTCTGATAGCTAGCTGTTGGCTAACGGCTCTGATAGCTATCTGTTGTCTAACGGCTCTGATAGCTAGCTGTTGGCTAACGGCTCTGATAGCTAGCTGTTGACTAACGGCTCTGATAGCTCGCTGTTGTCTAACGGCTCTGATAGCTAGAGCTAGTGACCTACTTGGTGTTGATGTTTTGCCGCCATGCACTCTTCTGTTTATTCCTCCTCTTCAACGATAAAATAGAATAATAAAACCATTTAGTTTTCTCATTAATTATTAGTAGCCTTTGTTGAAAGAGGGATGGAGAGGGGGGGGCGAGAGACGCCTGAAGTACAGGCCTGTACACTGAACTCCACCATCTAGAAAACTAGAGCGCTTGTATTTATTTTCGACTAGCTATAGCTTTTGGGGAAAACATGATAATAACAACAATTATATGTGGGGCAGCTGTGGTAATGAACGACTTGAGGCAACAAGGACACACACAAATAAGCAACGGAAACATGGTTTGTTGCAGTTTTTAAGATGTTTACCACAGATCTCAAGTGAATCATAAAAAAAAAAGAAAAACATCACTTCTCTACCTCCACAACGCCACTTTTAAAGCTGATTCTAGCCTGATTCTACCATGACATCAAGATAATGCCTGTCATGGTTTGCCGTGTGGAATAGCTTCAGAAGGTAATGAAGCATGTAGCCATTTAACGCTAGCCGGTTGAGAGTCAGGCAAGGCGGGCTGGCTGGAAAAGGTTATCTGTTTGTAAGGAGTGACTGTTTCAGTTAGCGTATTGGGAGTTGATGATTATTTAATGTGAGTGATGAGCACAGATCCCACATATCATCTTGTTCATTTCATCGCAGACTTTTTTATTTTGTATCATGCCACCCTAAATGTATTCAGCACATGATAAACATGTGCCTTTAAAATACTTGAAAATTAGAATCACTAATATTTAAATATTTTTAAGAACTATTTAATTTTAGGAGTGAGGCCAATAACAAATATATTTTTTATCATTCCCATTTTGTCCCCTTGAAATCCATTCTGTCCCCTTGAAATCCATTCTGTCCCCTTGAAATCCATTCTGTCCACATGAAATCCATTCTGTCCCCTTGAAATCCATTCTGTCCCCTTGAAATCCATTCTGTCCCCTTAAAATCCATTCCGTCCCCTTGAAATCCTTTCCGTCCCCTTGAAATCCTTTCTGTCCCTTTGAAAGCCATTCTGTCCCCTTAAAATCCATTCCGTCCTCTTGAAAGCCATTCTGTCCCCTTAAAAGACATTCTGTCCCCTTGAAAGCCGTTATGTCAACTTAAACTCCGTTCTGTTTGTGCTTTGTACTTTTAAGTATGTCTTGCTCTGTTGAAATGGCCCACCATAAATTTCTAAACAAATACAGCCCAGAATAGGCTTTTCTTTGACCAGGCCTTACTGATTAAACAGCAGAAGGCTGTGACCTAACTAACCCTACACATTACCAGTTAATGTGACCTAACTAACTACCCCTACACATTACCAGTTACTGTGACCTTACTACCAGTGACTGTGACCTAACTAACAGTAGCTCTACACACTACCAGTGACTGTGACCTAACTAACAGTAGCTCTACTCACTACCAGTGACTGTGACCTAACTAACAGTAGCTCTACACACTACCAGTGACTGTGACCTAACTAACAGTAGCTCTACACACTACCAGTGACTGTGACCTAACTAACAGTAGCTCTACACACTACCAGTGACTGTGACCTAACTAACCAGTAGCTCTACACACTACCAGTGACTGTGACCTAACTAACAGTAGCTCTACTCACTACCAGTGACTGTGACCTAACTAACAGTAGCTCTACACACTACCAGTGACTGTGACCTAACAGTAGCTCTACACACTACCAGTGACTGTGACCTAACTAACCAGTAGCTCTACACACTACCAGTGACTGTGACCTAACTAACAGTAGCTCTACACACTACCAGTGACTGTGACCTAACTAACAGTAGCTCTACACACTACCAGTGACTGTGACCTAACTAACCAGTAGCTCTACACACTACCAGTGACTGTGACCTAACTAACAGTAGCTCTACACACTACCAGTGACTGTGACCTAACTAACAGTAGCTCTACACACTACCAGTGACTGTGACCTAACTAACAGTAGCTCTACTCACTACCAGTGACTGTGACCTAACTAACAGTAGCTCTACACACTACCAGTGACTGTGACCTAACTAACAGTAGCTCTACACACTACCAGTGACTGTGACCTAACTAACAGTAGCTCTACACACTACCAGTGACTGTGACCTAACTAACAGTAGCTCTACACACTACCAGTGACTGTGACCTAACTAACAGTAGCTCTACTCACTACCAGTGACTGTGACCTAACTAACAGTAGTTCTACACACTACCAGTGACTGTGACCTAACTAACAGTAGCTCTACACACTACCAGTGACTGTGACCTAACTAACAGTAGCTCTACACACTACCAGTGACTGTGACCTAACTAACAGTAGCTCTACACACTACCAGTGACTGTGACCTAACTAACAGTAGCTCTACACACTACCAGTGACTGTGACCTAACTAACCAGTAGCTCTACACACTACCAGTGACTGTGACCTAACTAACAGTAGCTCTACACACTACCAGTGACTGTGACCTAACTAACCAGTAGCTCTACACACTACCAGTGACTGTGACCTAACTAACAGTAGCTCTACTCACTACCAGTGACTGTGACCTAACTAACAGTAGCTCTACACACTACCAGTGACTGTGACCTAACTAACCAGTAGCTCTACACACTACCAGTGACTGTGACCTAACTAACCAGTAGCTCTACACACTACCAGTGACTGTGACCTAACTAACAGTAGCTCTACACACTACCAGTGACTGTGACCTAACTAACCAGTAGCTCTACTCACTACCAGTGACTGTGACCTAACTAACAGTAGCTCTACACACTACCAGTGACTGTGACCTAACTAACAGTAGCTCTACACACTACCAGTGACTGTGACCTAACTAACAGTAGCTCTACACACTACCAGTGACTGTGACCTAACTAACAGTAGCTCTACACACTACCAGTGACTGTGACCTAACTAACAGTAGCTCTACACACTACCAGTGACTGTGACCTAACTAACAGTAGCTCTACACACTACCAGTGACTGTGACCTAACTAACAGTAGCTCTACACACTACCAGTGACTGTGACCTAACTAACCAGTAGCTCTACACACTACCAGTGACTGTGACCTAACTAACAGTAGCTCTACACACTACCAGTGACTGTGACCTAACTAACCAGTAGCTCTACACACTACCAGTGACTGTGACCTAACTAACAGTAGCTCTACACACTACCAGTGACTGTGACCTAACTAACAGTAGCTCTACACACTACCAGTGACTGTGACCTAACTAACCAGTAGCTCTACACACTACCAGTGACTGTGACCTAACTAACAGTAGCTCTACACACTACCAGTGACTGTGCCCTAACTAACAGTAGCTCTACACACTACCAGTGACTGTGACCTAACTAACCAGTAGCTCTACACACTACCAGTGACTGTGACCTAACTAACAGTAGCTCTACACACTACCAGTGACTGTGACCTAACTAACCAGTAGCTCTACTCACTACCAGTGACTGTGACCTAACTAACAGTAGCTCTACACACTACCAGTGACTGTGACCTAACTAACAGTAGCTCTACACACTACCAGTGACTGTGACCTAACTAACCAGTAGCTCTACACACTACCAGTGACTGTGACCTAACTAACAGTAGCTCTACACACTACCAGTGCCTGTGACCTAACTAACCAGTAGCTCTACACACTACCAGTGACTGTGACCTAACTAACCAGTAGCTCTACACACTACCAGTGACTGTGACCTAACTAACAGTAGCTCTACTCACTACCAGTGACTGTGACCTAACTAACAGTAGCTCTACACACTACCAGTGACTGTGACCTAACTAACCAGTAGCTCTACACACTACCAGTGACTGTGACCTAACTAACCAGTAGCTCTACACACTACCAGTGACTGTGACCTAACTAACAGTAGCTCTACACACTACCAGTGACTGTGACCTAACTAACCAGTAGCTCTACTCACTACCAGTGACTGTGACCTAACTAACAGTAGCTCTACACACTACCAGTGACTGTGACCTAACTAACAGTAGCTCTACACACTACCAGTGACTGTGACCTAACTAACAGTAGCTCTACACACTACCAGTGACTGTGACCTAACTAACAGTAGCTCTACACACTACCAGTGACTGTGACCTAACTAACAGTAGCTCTACACACTACCAGTGACTGTGACCTAACTAACAGTAGCTCTACACACTACCAGTGACTGTGACCTAACTAACAGTAGCTCTACACACTACCAGTGACTGTGACCTAACTAACCAGTAGCTCTACACACTACCAGTGACTGTGACCTAACTAACAGTAGCTCTACACACTACCAGTGACTGTGACCTAACTAACCAGTAGCTCTACACACTACCAGTGACTGTGACCTAACTAACAGTAGCTCTACACACTACCAGTGACTGTGACCTAACTAACAGTAGCTCTACACACTACCAGTGACTGTGACCTAACTAACCAGTAGCTCTACACACTACCAGTGACTGTGACCTAACTAACAGTAGCTCTACACACTACCAGTGACTGTGCCCTAACTAACAGTAGCTCTACACACTACCAGTGACTGTGACCTAACTAACCAGTAGCTCTACACACTACCAGTGACTGTGACCTAACTAACAGTAGCTCTACACACTACCAGTGACTGTGACCTAACTAACCAGTAGCTCTACTCACTACCAGTGACTGTGACCTAACTAACAGTAGCTCTACACACTACCAGTGACTGTGACCTAACTAACAGTAGCTCTACACACTACCAGTGACTGTGACCTAACTAACCAGTAGCTCTACACACTACCAGTGACTGTGACCTAACTAACAGTAGCTCTACACACTACCAGTGCCTGTGACCTAACTAACCAGTAGCTCTACACACTACCAGTGACTGTGACCTAACTAACCAGTAGCTCTACACACTACCAGTGACTGTGACCTAACTAACCAGTAGCTCTACACACTACCAGTGACTGTGACCTAACTAACCAGTAGCTCTACACACTACCAGTGACTGTGACCTAACTAACAGTAGCTCTACACACTACCAGTGACTGTGACCTAACTAACCAGTAGCTCTACTCACTACCAGTGACTGTGACCTAACTAACAGTAGCTCTACACACTACCAGTGACTGTGACCTAACTAACAGTAGCTCTACACACTACCAGTGACTGTGACCTAACTAACCAGTAGCTCTACTCACTACCAGTGACTGTGACCTAACTAACAGTAGCTCTACACACTACCAGTGACTGTGACCTAACTAACAGTAGCTCTACACACTACCAGTGACTGTGACCTAACTAACAGTAGCTCTACTCACTACCAGTGACTGTGACCTAACTAACCAGTAGCTCTACACACTACCAGTGACTGTGACCTAACTAACCAGTAGCTCTACACACTACCAGTGACTGTGACCTAACTAACAGTAGCTCTACTCACTACCAGTGACTGTGACCTAACTAACAGTAGCTCTACACACTACCAGTGACTGTGACCTAACTAACAGTAGCTCTACACACTACCAGTGACTGTGACCTAACTAACAGTAGCTCTACTCACTACCAGTGACTGTGACCTAACTAACCAGTAGCTCTACACACTACCAGTGACTGTGACCTAACTAACAGTAGCTCTACTCACTACCAGTGACTGTGACCTAACTAACAGTAGCTCTACACACTACTAGTGACTGTGACCTAACTAACAGTAGCTCTACACACTACCAGTGACTGTGACCTATCTAACCAGTAGCTCTACACACTACCAGTGACTGTGACCTAACTAACCAGTAGCTCTACACACTACCAGTGACTGTGACCTAACTAACAGTAGCTCTACACACTACCAGTGACTGTGACCTAACTAACAGTAGCTCTACACACTACCAGTGACTGTGACCTAACTAACCAGTAGCTCTACACACTACCAGTGACTGTGACCTAACTAACAGTAGCTCTACTCACTACCAGTGACTGTGACCTAACTAACAGTAGCTCTACACACTACTAGTGACTGTGACCTAACTAACAGTAGCTCTACACACTACCAGTGACTGTGACCTATCTAACCAGTAGCTCTACACACTACCAGTGACTGTGACCTAACTAACCAGTAGCTCTACACACTACCAGTGACTGTGACCTAACTAACAGTAGCTCTACACACTACCAGTGACTGTGATCTAACTAACCAGTAGCTCTACTCACTACCAGTGACTGTGACCTAACTAACAGTAGCTCTACACACTACCAGTGACTGTGACCTAACTAACAGTAGCTCTACACACTACCAGTGACTGTGACCTAACTAACAGTAGCTCTACACACTACCAGTGACTGTGACGGTTGCTTATGCTGTTTTGTTGCTTACCCTCTCTCTTCCTCCTCTCTTCTCTCTTCCTCCTCTCTTTCTCTTCCCTCTGTCTGTTCTCGTACCTAACCTCTTTATGTATCTCCTATAAAAGTGCCCATAAATGGTAAGTCGCCAGCCATCCCTGGTCCTGGTCTTGGGCTTGGTCCTGGTCCTGGTCCTGGTCTTGGGCTTGGTCCTGGTCCTGGTCCTGGTCTTGGTTTGGGGAAGGAGGTGGTGTCACAGGAACACACAGATACCAGTGAGAGAGCTGCTACATTGGATATTATTATTATTGTTCTAATTATTATTGCATGGCCAGTGGACATGCTAGCATTTCACCACCATCTGTATGGTACCGTACCTCTGTTTCCACCTTTGAAGCCGTTAGCCTAGCATGAGCCCACATTGCCATCACTGCATTTTCATGTCCTGCATATCCTCACTTTTGAGTTTGTTTTTTGTTTGTTTTTTTATTGTGTTGGTTGTATTGAGCAATGTTGCTTTCGATGGTGCCTGCCTTCCTCGGCCATCGTGTTTCGCTGTGGCCGCTGCACCCCACATCCATTCGTTTCATCCATATCTTCATCGCATCTCTGCCTCATTCTGCCACAAGATGAGAGGGTTTGGATTCTGAGGTGTATCAACAACAACAACAACAACAAAAATGACTCAGCCTCTTAATATATTTATATTAGTGAGCACCTTCGGTACTACTTCTTCTCACAGCGTAGTCACAAAATTAGACCAATCACAACCCGATGTTCACCAGTGATACACAGTTGGAGCTGAGCCTTCTCCTCTCCACCACGCTCACTCATACTGCGACTCTTCCATGTCACGGCTATGTACCAATATCCACACTAACATACCACTTAGAATGCACACGTGATAGCCTACCTGCTTCAAGTGGTAGTATGCTAGTATGGATATTAGAACCCTGGCCATTATCTATCTATTACCATTATGCCTATGGACAAATTCCTGGTCCTATAGCATGTGACTAACATGACAGCATTATGTAGGCTTTATGACAGCATTATCTAGGTCTTATGACAGCATTATCTAGGCATTATGACAGCATTATCTAGACATTATGTCAGCATTATCTAGACCTTGGGATAGCGTTATCTAGACATGTAAGACAACATTATCTAGGTCGTATGGCAGCATTATCTAGGTCTTATGGCAGCATTATCTAGGCCTTATGGCATCATTATCTAGGCATTGTGGCAGCATTATCTAGGCTTGTATGGCAGCATTATTTAGGCATGTATGGCAGCAGTATCTAAGCCTGTACGACAGCATTATCTAGGGCTTATGACAGCATTATCTAGGCCTTATGACAGCATTATCTAGGCCTGTGTGGCAGCATTGTCTAGGTCTGTATGACAGCATTATCTAGGCCTGTATGGTGGCATTATCTATGCCTGTAAAGCAGCATTATATAGGCCATGTGACAGCATTATCTAGGCATGTTTAACAACATTATCTAGACCTTATGATAGCATTATCTAGACCTTTTGACAGCATTATCTGGGCATGTATGGCAGCATTATTTAGTCCTTATGACAGCATTATCTAGGCCTTATGACAACATTATCTAGACCTTTAAGGCAGCATTATCTAGGTCTGTATGGCAGCATTATCTAGGCATGTATGACAGCATCATCTAGGCCATATGGCCGCATTATCTAGGCCTGTGTGACAGCATTATCTAGGTCTGTATGGCAGCATTATCTAGGCCTGTGTGACAGCATTTTCTAGGCCTGTATGACAACATTATCTAGACCTGTATGACAGCATTATTCTAGACATTATGACAACATTATCTAGACCTGTATGACAGCATTATTCTAGACATTATGACAACATTATCTAGATCTGTATGAACGCATGATCTAGGTCGTATGACAGCATTATCTAGGCCTTATGTCAGCATTACCTAGACATTATGACAGCATTATCTAGGTCATATGACAACATTATCTACAGTTGAAGTTGGAAGTTTACATACACTTAGGTTGGAGTCATTAAATCCACAAGTTTCTTGTTAACAAACTATAGTTTGGACATGTCGGTTAGGACATCTTCTTTGTGCATGACACAAGTAATTTTTCCAACAATTGTTTACAGACATATTATTTCACTTATAATTCACTGAATCACTGAATTCCAGTGGGTCAGAAGTTTACATACACTAAGTTGACTGTGTCTTTAAACAGCTTGGAAAATTCCAGAAAATTATGTCATGGCTTTAGAAGCTTCTGATAGGCTAATTGACATAATTTGAGTCAATTGGAGGTGTAGCTGTGGATATATTTCAAGGCCTACCTTCAAACTCAGTGCCTCTTTGCTTGACATCATGGGTAAATCTAAAGAAATCAGCCTCAGAATTTTTGTTTAGACCTCCACAAGTCTGGTTCATCCTTGGGAGCAATTTCTAAACGCCTGAAGGTACCACGTTCATCTGTACCAACAATAGTACGCTAGTATAAACAACATGGGACCATGCAGCCTTCATACCTCTCAGGAAGGAGATGCGTTCTGTCTCCTAGAGATGAACATACTTTGGTGCGAAAAGTGCAAATCAATCCCAGAACAACAGCAAAGGACCCTGTGAAGATGCTGGAGGAAACAGGTACAAAAGTATCTATATCCACAGTAAAACAAGTCCTATATCGACATAACCTGAAAGGCCGCTCAGCAAGGAAGAAGCCACTGCTCCAAAACCGCCATAAAAAAGCCGGACTACGCTTTGCAGCTGCACATGGGGACAAAGATCGTACTTTTTGGAGAAATGTCCTCTGGTCTGATGAAACAAATATAGAACTGTTTGGCCATAATGACCATCGTTATGTTTGGAGGACAAAGGGGGAGGCTTGCAAGTCGAAGAGCACCATCCCAACAGTGAAGCACAGGGGTGGCAGCATCATGTTGTGGGGGTGCTTTGCTGCAGGAGGGACTGGTTCACTTCACAAAATAGATGGCATCATGAGGGAGGAAAATGATGTGGATATATTGAAGCAACATCTCAAGACATCAGTCAGGAAGTTAAAGCTTGGTCGCAAATGGGTCTTCCAAATGGACAATGACCCCAAGCATACTTCCAAAGTTGTGGCAAAATGGCTTAAGGACAACAAAGTCAAGGTATTGGAGTGGCCATCACAAAGCCCTGACCTCAATCCTATAGAAAATGTGTGGGCAGAACTAAAAGCGTGTGCGAGCAAGTAGGCCTACAAACCTGACTCAGTTACACCCAAGTTAAACAATTGAAAGGCAATGCTACCAAATACTAATTGAGTGAATGTAAACTTCTGACCCACTGGGAATGTGATGAAAGAAATAAAAGCTGAAATAAATCATTCTCTCTACTATTATTCTGACATTTCACATTCTTAAAATAAAGTGGTGATCCTAACTGACCTAAGACAGTGAATTTTTACTAGGATTAAATGTCAGGAATTGCGAAAAACTGAGTTTAAATGTCTTTGGATAAAGGTGTATGTAAACTTACGACTTCAACGGTAGACATTATGACAACATTATCTAGGCCTGTATGGCAGCATTATATAGGCCATATGACAGCTTTATGTAGACCTTATGACCACTATTATTTAGGCCTTACGACCAGTATTATGTAGGCGTTATGACCACCCATAAGGGGTTATCAAGAGTTCACTCACTATCCTGACCTGCTGTACCTTCTCTCCCCTGTCTCTGTGTGTGCCTGCCTGCCTGCCTGCCTGCTCTGCTCTGTCCAGACGACAGCCAGGCGATGGGGGGTAGCTGCAGTGACACCAGTAGTCTGGTCCAGTCTCACAGCCACTCCCTGAGGAAGAGAGAGGGGACGGTAGACGTGCCTTACCAGACGGGTCAGCTCCACCCTGCTATCAGAGTGGCCGACCTGCTACAGCACATCACACAGATGAAATGTGCGGAGGGATACGGCTTCAAGGAGGAGTACGAGGTGAGATAGAACTTTTTGACCTTTTCCAACTTTGACCTCCTCTCGTTCGAATCTCCGTGAGCTCGTTTCAATACTTTTAAAACTGTATCTATCCTTTATTCAAGTTGGAGTATGAAGTGAGACAAAAAAACTCTGATCCTTCAACTTTCACCTCCCGCTCTTGGAAATACACCCTCACTCCTCGACCCCTCTCACTGAATCACCGTGGCCTTGTTCCATTTATTTGAAAGTGCATCCATCCATCTTTCCTCCCTTTCATTGAAGTAGTCTAAGTGATCTAACTTGATTGGACAGGTGAAAGATACTGTATGTGTACGAGACACAGCACCTTTTGACCTTTCACCTTTGACCTCACTGGATCAATTCCATTTCTCCTTCCATTTCCTCCACCATTGTTCTCTGAAGTTTGCTGTTCACTGACTCCTACATTTCAGATTCATGAAATGGTCAATACATGGTTATTTTTTTAATTTTTTTTAATGCTTTAATTGGATCCAAGTGGTACCCTAGTCCCTTTATAGTGCACTACATGCCCTATGGGTCCTGGTCAAAAGGAGTGCACTGTAAAAGGGAATAGGGTGCCATTTGAGATGTATTTTGTGAATTGATATTGAATAGCTGGTTCATCCAGCTGCTCCTCTTTAGTTGCCCTGAAGGACATTGATGACTAGTTCCTGATCCTGTGTGTTCACAGTGCAGATGGTTTGGTTGATTCATTCTGGTCCTTTCGGTGGTCAGACTGCCTCCTCTGCAGTCGTTGTGTCGCTGTATCGTTGGGTGGTTGGTCGACACGAGCACACGTGTGTCTGTCTGTGTGTGTGTCTGTGTGTGTGTGTGTGTGTGTGTGTGTGTGTGTGTGTGTGTGTGTGTGTGTGTGTGTGTGTGTGTGTGTGTGTGTGTGTGTGTGTGTGTGTGTGTGTGTGTGTGTGTGTGTGTGTGTGTGTGTGTGTGTGTGTGTGTGTGTGTCTGTGTGTGTGTGGGTGAGTGCGTTTGTGTGCTCACCCGTGTGTGTATTCTGTGTGGAACCACTCAGTGACATCCGTCAGGAGGCCTTCGGGAGTTTAAAACTGTGTGCCAAACCGTCTTTAGTTTGGTGCTCAACTCGTTCAAGTCACATTAAAACCAATTGTGAGTGACTGTCTCCCTCTTGTCAGTAGCTCACACCACAGCCTCCGCTAACCACAGACACAGACGGACAGTTACTCTGACACCGTGCCTCTCTCTCTCTCTCTCTCTCTGTCTCTCTCTCTGACACCCAAACTAAGGATCTCTCTTCCTCCTCTCCTCCTCCTCCTCCTCCTCCTCCTCCTCCTCCTCCTCCTCCTCCGTCGAGTCGAGGACCATCATTCTGATTTCCTGTCACTAGGCTAGCGGCTGGCTGGGCCTGGCAGAGATCCATCCTGCGTCTCTGGTCCCTTAGCAGTCAGAGTGGTGACGTGGTGCTAGAACCATTACAATGGTCCCTATCTCACCATGGTCCTCCTCTATCATCTCATCTCCTGGGGATAGGATGGATGGATGGTACAAGCAGGAGTGGTTTCTCTCTCTCTCTCCTCTCTCTCTCTCTCTCTCTCTCTCTCTCTCTCTCTCTCTCTCCGTCCTCGCTCTCTCTCTCTCTCTCTCTCTCTCTCTCTCTCTCTCTCTCTCTCTCTCTCTCTCTCTCTCTCTCTCTCTCTCTCTCTCTCTCTCTCTCTCTCTCTCTCTCTCTCTCTCTCTCTCTCTCTCTCTCTCTCTCTCTCTCTCTCTCTCTCTCTCTCTCTCTCTCTCTCTCTCTCTCTCTCTCCATCCTCTCTCTCTCTCTCTCTCTCTCTCTCTCTCTCTCTCTCTCTCTCTCTCTCTCTCTCTCTCTCTCTCTCTCTCTCTCTCTCTCTCTCTCTCTCCCTCCCCTCTCTCTCTCTCTCTCTCTCTCTCTCTCTCTCTCTCTCTCTCTCTCTCTCTCTCTCTCTCTCTCTCTCGCTCTCTTTCTCTCTCTCTCTCGCTCTCTCTCTCTCTCTCTCTCTCTCTCTCTCTCTCTCTCTCTCTCTCTCTCTCTCTCTCTCTCTCTCCCCTCTCCTCTCTCTCCTTCCTCTCTCTCTATCCCATTTCCCCCATCACTCTCTCTCTGTGTGGGAGACATGTATCAGTAATTAACTCCCTGTTTTCCCCCAGAACAATTTCACTATAATCCCTGACAGTTAAATAACACAGCCTGAGCCTCCCTTCCTTCACTTGCTCTCTACCGTTCTTTTCTGAGGCAACCTCCCTGCCTGCAGCAGCTGCAGCCAGGCTGTTCTTTTTATGGGTCAGCCTCCCTCCGTAGCGCCCCTACCTGCAGCAGCCAGTCTGTTTTATGGGGTTAGAAGCTGTTTCCCTCTGCATCTCGCTGCCCTGAAGGCCTGATCCATTATGGATGAAAGGTGTTTGGGGCCCGGCTCAGCACTGTGGAGACTCAGCAGAGACAGCCACAGAGTCAGTCACAAGGCACAGCAACAGTCGGACTGATTTTCCCCTCGTTACTGTCTTGTCTATCTATTCTAACTGACGTCCTTTACAGTCCAGACATTTCTGTTCCTAAAGCCTGGAGATGCTCTCCACAGAGTCAGTCACAAGGCACAGCAACAGACACACACTAACTTACTGCTGTTACCATCAGACAGAGAGTTACTGATAACCCCCACACTACCTTACTGCTGTTACCATCAGACAGAGAGTTACTGATAACCCCCCCCACACTACCTTACTGCTGTTACCATCAGACAGAGAGTTACTGATAACCCCCCACACTACCTTACTGCTGTTACCATCAGACAGAGAGTTACTGATAACCCCCCCACACTACCTTACTGCTGTTACCATCAGACAGAGAGTTACTGATAACCCCCACACTACCTTACTGCTGTTACCATCAGACAGAGAGTTACTGATAACCCCCCACACTACCTTACTGCTGTTACCATCAGACAGAGAGTTACTGATAACCCCCACACTACCTTACTGCTGTTACCATCAGACAGAGAGTTACTGATAACCCCCACACTACCTTACTGCTGTTACCATCAGACAGAGAGTTACTGATAACCCCCCCACACTACCTTACTGCTGTTACCATCAGACAGAGAGTTACTGATAACCCCCCCCCACACTACCTTACTGCTGTTACCATCAGACAGAGAGTTACTGATAACCCCCCCACACTACCTTACTGCTGTTACCATCAGACAGAGAGTTACTGATAACCCCCCCCACACTACCTTACTGCTGTTACCATCAGACAGAGAGTTACTGATAACCCCCCACACTACCTTACTGCTGTTACCATCAGACAGAGAGTTACTGATAACCCCCACACTACCTTACTGCTGTTACCATCAGACAGAGAGTTACTGATAACCCCCACACTACCTTACTGCTGTTACCATCAGACAGAGAGTTACTGATAACCCCCCACACTACCTTACTGCTGTTACCATCAGACAGAGAGTTACTGATAACCCCCCCCCCACACTACCTTACTGCTGTTACCATCAGACAGAGAGTTACTGATAACCCCCACACTACCTTACTGCTGTTACCATCAGACAGAGAGTTACTGATAACCCCCCACACTACCTTACTGCTGTTACCATCAGACAGAGAGTTACTGATAACCCCCCCACACACTACCTTACTGCTGTTACCATCAGACAGAGAGTTACTGATAACCCCCCCACACTACCTTACTGCTGTTACCATCAGACAGAGAGTTACTGATAACCCCCCCACACTACCTTACTGCTGTTACCATCAGACAGAGAGTTACTGATAACCCCCCACACTACCTTACTGCTGTTACCATCAGACAGAGAGTTACTGATAACCCCCCCCACACTACCTTACTGCTGTTACCATCAGACAGAGAGTTACTGATAACCCCCCACACTACCTTACTGCTGTTACCATCAGACAGAGAGTTACTGATAACCCCCCACACTACCTTACTGCTGTTACCATCAGACAGAGAGTTACTGATAACCCCCACACTACCTTACTGCTGTTACCATCAGACAGAGAGTTACTGATAACCCCCTCCCCCCACACTACCTTACTGCTGTTACCATCAGACAGAGAGTTACTGATAACCCCCCACACTACCTTACTGCTGTTACCATCAGACAGAGAGTTACTGATAACCCCCACACTACCTTACTGCTGTTACCATCAGACAGAGAGTTACTGATAACCCCCCCACACACTACCTTACTGCTGTTACCATCAGACAGAGAGTTACTGATAACCCCCCCACACTACCTTACTGCTGTTACCATCAGACAGAGAGTTACTGATAACCCCACACTACCTTACTGCTGTTACCATCAGACAGAGAGTTACTGATAACCCCCACACACACTACCTTACTGCTGTTACCATCAGACAGAGAGTTACTGATAACCCCCCCCACACTACCTTACTGCTGTTACCATCAGACAGAGAGTTACTGATAACCCCCCACACTACCTTACTGCTGTTACCATCAGACAGAGAGTTACTGATAACCCCCACACTACCTTACTGCTGTTACCATCAGACAGAGAGTTACTGATAACCCCACACTACCTTACTGCTGTTACCATCAGACAGAGAGTTACTGATAACCCCCCCCCCCACACTACCTTACTGCTGTTACCATCAGACAGAGAGTTACTGATAACCCCCCCCCCACACTACCTTAGTCTATCAATCTTACTCTACCTCAACCCTACAGGACGGAGAGGACGGGAGAGTGGAGGACGTCAAACATTGTCACTTGGCTAAGAGCGATTCATTTGTGTGTTCTTGTTCCAGTGCTGTCTTCATAGTGCTGTCTTACATTCGTATATCAATCTGTCCGTTGAAAATGCCCTTGTCAAATTAGTTTAGTGGGGGGGGTTTAAGATTTGGAGGCCAGTGCGTCTCTCTTATCTAAACTGTTCACTTATACTGTCACTGTGTCTCTCTCCGACCCATGCCTTCTTACGTTAATCTATAAACGTTTACCTTGGGATCAGATCAACGAGGTAAGACGACATTTATTTGGTTATTTTGTAATGATTTATTGTCGATATGTAAGAGAATATAATCCGTTTGCATTGTGGAGGACAGAATGAGGGGTGGTGATGCTTGCTGTGTTGTTTTTTTTGGAAAAAATAACGTAAACAAACAACAAGAGGATTGTCACGTTAGATCACGTGACTGTGGGGCGACGAGATGTACAGTACGTTACCCAACATTTATAAGGCTTTTTTGTAAAGCATTCGTAAACGCATACATACTCAATGGAAAATACCAATTGGTTCAAGTTTGACCAAAAGCATCTTCGAGGCCTTATGGCAGCTAGACGTAACCTGACATAGCTAGACATAACCTGACATAGCTAGACATAACCTGACATAGCTAGACATAACCTGACATAGCTAGACATAACCTGACATAGCTAGACATAACCCTGCCTTGAAATATAAAAAAACCAAACACCTTCTGAATGTTACATACTATCAGATATTGTACATCACTATGGGCCGGGTTCCTAGACCCAGATTTAAACCTAGTCCAGGACCAAAAAGCACCTTTCAACAGAGTCTGAATTTAACAGCATTTTGAATTCAAGCCGCAGTCGTAATCTTAATCTGGGGAATCGGTCCAACAGCATATGTCAGCTAGTATGTTGTATGCATGATGCTAATCAGTGAATGCTGCTTCCTTGTGTGAAGTGACTTTGTCACTATGTATGCTTTATACATGCTTTATAGAGTCCTGTTTTTTGATATGAACTGTGACAGAGTAAGTATTGCATGCCCAAGTTGTTCTGCACGCGCCACTCACTCTGCCAGCACTCTTGTACAAAAGGTTCACTGTAGCGGGGTTCCCAAAGGTTCTTAGAGGAGGTTCTTAAGGAGACCCCAGAAGAACCCAACAGAACCATTTTACCAAGGCCACGTTCACCACAGTCTAACCCAACAGAACCATTTTACCAAGGCCACGTTCACCACAGACTAACCCAACAGAACCATTTTACCAAGGCCACGTTCACCACAGTCTAACCCAACAGAACCATTTTACCAAGGCCACGTTCACCACAGACTAACCCAACAGAACCATTTTACCAAGGCCACGTCACCACAGACTAACCCAACAGAACCATTTTACCAGAGCCACGTCACCAACAGAACCATTTTACCAAGGCCACGTCACCACAGACTAACCCAACAGAACCATCTTACCAAGGCCACGTTCACCACAGACTAACCCAACAGAACCATTTTACCAAGGCCACGTTCACCACAGACTAACCCAACAGAACCATTTTACCAAGGCCACGTCACCACAGACTAACCCAACAGAACCATTTTACCAAGGCCACGTTCACCACAGACTAACCCAACAGAACCATTTTACCAAGGCCACGTCACCACAGACTAACCCGACAGAACCATTTTACCAAGGCCACGTCACCACAGACTAACCCAACAGAACCATCTTACCAAGGCCACGTTCACCACAGACTAACCCAACAGAACCATTTTACCAAGGCCACGTTCACCACAGACTAACCCAACAGAACCATTTTACCAGAGCCACGTCACCAACAGAACCATTTTACCAAGGCCACGTCACCACAGACTAACCCAACAGAACCATTTTACCAAGGCCACGTTCACCACAGACTAACCCAACAGAACCATTTTACCAAGGCCACGTTCACCACAGACTAACCCAACAGAACCATCTTACCAAGGCCACGTTCACCACAGACTAACCCAACAGAACCATCTTACCAAGGCCACGTTCACCACAGTCTAACCCAACAGAACCATCTTACCAAGGCCACGTTCACCACAGTCTAACCCAACAGAACCATTTTACCAAGGCCACGTTCACCACAGTCTAACCCAACGGAACCATTTTACCAAGGCCACGTTCACCACAGACTAACCCAACAGAACCATTTTACCAAGGCCACGTTCACCACAGACTAACCCAACAGAACCATCTTACCAAGGCCACGTTCACTACAGACTAACCCAACAGAACCATCTTACCAAGGCCACGTTCACTACAGACTAACCCAACAGAACCATTTTACCAAGGCCACGTTCACTACAGACTAACCCAACAGAACCATTTTACCAAGGCCACGTTCACCACAGACTAACCCAACAGAACCATTTTACCAAGGCCACGTTCACTACAGACTAACCCAACAGAACCATCTTACCAAGGCCACGTTCACTACAGACTAACCCAACAGAACCATCTTACCAAGGCCACGTTCACTACAGACTAACCCAACAGAACCATTTTACCAAGGCCACGTTCACTACAGACTAACCCAACAGAACCATTTTACCAAGGCCACGTTCACCACAGACTAACCCAACAGAACCATTTTACCAGAGCCACGTCACCACAGTCTAACCCAACAGAACCATTTTACCAAGGCCACGTTCACCACAGACTAACCCAACAGAACCATTTTACCAAGGCCACGTTCACCACAGACTAACCCAACAGAACCATCTTGATCATTTTATTATGTATTTGTTTTTTTCCCTTTTCCTTAAGAATACAAAAAAAAATGTATCTTGAAAAATAATGTTCCATATGTTTAGGACAATCCTCTCCGCTGGAATAATGATATACTAGTCTATTATTATTATTTGTTCATGCAGCTCATCGGGAAAACCCCACAAATGAATCCTCGTCAACTTGAAGGAGTCTCCTTTCCTTTCCTCAAGATGGGAATGATGAATTAATACGAGGGGGGAAAGTCACTAAATTATTCTAATCTTCTGTTCTCTCTCTCTCTGCTTTTTCTTTTATTCATAGCTCTGTGTACTTCCCAGTAACCATACTGCTGTCGTGTTGTCACTTGACTGTGGCCTCCACATAATGAGTGTGTGTTTAAAGTGTTAGTATTCACACTGATTTTGTGTCCCAAATGGCACCCTATTCATTTTATAGTGCACTACTTTTGACTACTTTGGCCCTGGTCAAAAGTAATGCGCTGTATAGGGAATTTGGGTGCGATTTGGGACGTACGCAGTGTCATGATTACTCACACAGACACAGACAGGAACAGGAAGTAAGACAAAGCTGCGTAATGGGATATTGTAAATAGACTTGCAATTAAAAAGTAGAATATATCTGCAGTGGTACATAATCTCACAGACGCTACTGATGAAGAGGAGGAAGACAACTCTACGGGAGCAGCGGAAACACTTTTTTTTAATGTTGTTTTTCCTGTTTTAATTTCTACTTTTCCTGCTGTTTCCAAATACTCTCGTCTGCCCTCCGTAGTCTCTCTCCCTCTCTTTTTATCTATCAATATTGACTACCGTGTCTTTGTCATGCTGGGCTAAAGTCAAATAGAAAAGGGATTGAAGAAAGGTCTTTGTCTGAGAGAAAACGTTCCACAGGGATGCTGGCCCACGTTCCACAGGGATGCTGGCCCACGTTCCACAGGGATGCTGGCCCACGTTCCACAGGGATGCTGGCCCACGTTTACACAGGGATGCTGGCCCACGTTCCACAGGGATGCTGGCCCACGTTCCACAGGGATGCTGGCCCACGTTACACAGGGATGCTGGCCCATGTTCCACAGGGATGCTGGCCCACGTTACACAGGGATGCTGGCCCACGTTACACAGGGATGCTGGCCCACGTTTACACAGGGATGCTGGCCCACGTTCCACAGGGATGCTGGCCCACGTTGCACAGGGATGCTGGCCCACGTTCCACAGGTATGCTGGCCCACGTTCCACAGGGATGCTGGCCCACGTTTACACAGGGATGCTGGCCCACGTTCCACAGGGATGCTGGCCCACGTTACACAGGGATGCTGGCCCACGTTCCACAGGGATGCTGGCCCACGTTACACAGGGATGCTGGCCCACGTTCCACAGGGATGCTGGCCCACGTTCCACAGGGATGCTGGCCCACGTTCCACAGGGATGCTGGCCCACGTTGCACAGGGATGCTGGCCCACGTTACACAGTTGTGTCAAGTTGGCTGGATGTTAATACACACGGGAAACTGTTGAGTGTGAAAAACCCAGCAGCGTTGCAGTTCTTGACACAAACCGGTGCGCCTGGCACCTACTACCGTACCCCGTTCAAAGGCACTTAAATCTTTCGTCTTGCCCATTCACCCTCTGAATGGCACGCATACACAATCCATGTCTCAATTGTCTCAAGGCTTAAACATCCTTCTTTAACCTGTCTCCCCTTTATCTACACTGGTTGAAGTGGATTTAACAAGTGACATCAATAAGGGATCATAGCTTTCACCTGGATTCACCTGGTCAGTCTATGTCATGGAAATGTTTTGTCCACTCTGTGTATATTAGGTAGAATTACATGGATATTAAACCCTTTATAATTTAGCGTCACAATGACAGACAGGGAAGATGACATCACATCCTCTCCCCTCCTCTCCCAAGATGCACTGCTTTGAGGAAATCTCCCTCCTAGTCCAACTAGAAGATACATATCTATCTTGGTTTGTATCACGTTTCAGACAACGTCGAAGTAACAACAGTTTATTAATCCAACAGAGGCAGGCAGGGGTCAGTAATCCAGATAGGTACAGGACAGCAGGCAGGCTCTGGGTCAGGGACAGGCAGAGGGGTCAGGCGTGTGGGTACAGGGTCAGGGACAGGCAGAGGGGTCAGGCGTGTGGGTACAGGGTCAGGGACAGGCAGAGGGGTCAGGTGGGCGGGTACAGGGTCAGGGACAGGCAGAGGGGTCAGGCGGGCGGGTACAGGGTCAGGGACAGGTAGAGGGGTCAGGCGTGTGGGTACAGGGTCAGGGACAGGCAGAGGGGTCAGGAAGGCGGGTACAGGGTCAGGGACAGGCAGAGGGGTCAGGTGGGCGGGTACAGGGTCAGGGACAGGCAGAGGGGTCAGGCGGGCGGGTACAGGGTCAGGGACAGGCAGAGGGGTCAGGTGGGCGGGTACAGGGTCAGGGACAGGCAGAGGGGTCAGGCGGGCGGGTACAGGGTCAGGGACAGGCAGAGGGGTCAGGTGGGCGGGTACAGGGTCAGGGACAGGCAGAGGGGTCAGGCGGGCGGGTACAGGGTCAGGGACAGGCAGAGAGGGTCAGGCGAGGCGGGTACAGGGTCAGGGACAGGCAGAGGGGTCAGGTGGGCGGGTACAGGGTCAGGGACAGGCAGAGGGTCAGGCGTGTGGGTACAGGGTCAGGGACAGGCAGAGGGTCAGGCGATGTGGGTACAGGGTCAGGGACAGGCAGAGGGGTCAGGTGGGCGGGTACAGGGTCAGGGACAGGCAGAGGGTCAGGCGTGTGGGTACAGGGTCAGGGACAGGCAGAGGGGTCAGGTGGGCGGGTACAGGGTCAGGGACAGGCAGAGGGGTCAGGTGGGCGGGTACAGGGTCAGGGACAGGCAGAGGGTCAGGCGTGTGGGTACAGGGTCAGGGACAGGCAGAGGGGTCAGGTGGGCGGGTACAGGGTCAGGGACAGGCAGAGGGGTCAGGCGGGCGGGTACAGGGTCAGGGACAGGCAGAGGGGTCAGGTGGGCGGGTACAGGGTCAGGGACAGGCAGAGGGGTCAGGTGGGCGGGTACAGGGTCAGGGACAGGCAGAGGGTCAGGCGTGTGGGTACAGGGTCAGGGACAGGCAGAGGGGTCAGGTGGGCGGGTACAGGGTCAGGGACAGGCAGAGGGGTCAGGCGTGTGGGTACAGGGTCAGGGACAGGCAGAGGGGTCAGGTGGGCGGGTACAGGGTCAGGGACAGGCAGAGGGGTCAGGTGGGCGGGTACAGGGTCAGGGACAGGCAGAGGGGTCAGGCGTGTGGGTACAGGGTCAGGGACAGGCAGAGGGGTCAGGTGGGCGGGTACAGGGTCAGGGACAGGCAGAAAAAGTAAAAACCGGGAACAATCGAGAGACAGGAGCAGAGGGGAAAACCGCTGGTAGGCTTGATGAAACAAAATGAACTGGCAACAGGCAAACAGAGAACACAGGTATAAATACCCAGGGGATAATGGGGAAGATGGGCAACACCTGGACGAGGGGGGGGTGGAGACAATCACAAAGACAGGTGAAACAGATCAGGGCGTGACAGTTTGACTGTCCCCATGAAGACAGGGACATATTTTTACCATATTAGAGAAATGTCCCAAATGGCACCCTATTTACTATTTAGTGCACTAGGTCCCCATAGATCCCTGGTCAAAAGTAGTGCACTAGGTCCCCATAGATCCCTGGTAAAAAGAAGTGCACTAGGTCCCCATAGATCCCTGGTAAAAAGAAGTGCACTAGGTCCCCATAGATCCCTGGTCAAAAGTAGTGCACAAGGTCCCCATAGATCCCTGGTCTAAAGTAGTGCACTAGGTCCCCATAGATCCCAGGTCTAAAGTAGTGCACTAGGTGCCCATAGATCCCTGGTCAAAAGTAGTGCACTAGGTCCCCATAGATCCCTGGACAAAAGTAGTACACTACATAGGGAACAGAGTACGCAGACTCCGAGAGAGAGAGAGAGAGAGAGACAGAAACGCTAAAGGACTAATCCTCCGGACTTCATGTCCTTGTAGACGTTGGTGGCTCTCTGCCTGTCTGCCTAGCGCCCCTGGCTGTTGAAGTCTGTCCTTGTAGACGTTGGTGGCTCTCTGCCTGTCTGCCTAGCGCCCCTGGCTGTTGAAGTCTGTCCTTGTAGACGTTGGTGGCTCTCTGCCTGTCTGCCTAGCGCCCCTGGCTGTTGAAGTCTGTCCTTGTAGACGTGGGTGGCTCTCTGCCTGTCTGCCTAGCGCCCCTGGCTGTGCGCTGCCTGTCTCTCTCTGTAAGGAAAGGCTTTCCGTCTTGTAGACAAACGGCGTCGGCCGGTCGGGCCCTCGTATAGCTAGAGACGGCGGGAACTATCTGAGAGACGCTGCGACATCGATGATTGATCAGGACTCTCAATCTCAGTTTTATTCTCCAGCTAACAAAGTGTCTCTGGGTTTAAAATACATGAGTAGAGGGAAAGCGTTCGTCTCTAAGAAGCCTGGATGTTGATTGTTCATCATTAGCGTTACTCTTCCAGAGTTCCTGGAGTCTATATTTTATATGCTGTTATGTGGCTGAGGTTGAAATGGAAATGTATTGGGGTGTAATTTTCTGATAAGCTGAGTTGATTACCAAAAAAATGAACAATAACATGGGTTTGTATAGAGCAATCTGCTGCCTTGGAGCCCACACACACACACACACACGCACAGGCACACACCAACCCCCCTGTGAACGGCAGTGAGGCTGGTGTATTTTCATAATTTGTGTTAATTGTGCCTGGTATGGGATCAGTATGGAGATATCCCCACAGAGAGACTGAGATATCCATATTTCATGAGCCAATAATCTGAGTGCTGTTGATCTGATCTGCAGATGAGGCTTCATCCTCCCTGAGCTGGGTGGAGGAGCCCAGACGGACAGACAGACTGACAGACCAACAGGCTTAGGGGTAGACAGATAGACGGGGAGACGGGAAGGGGAGGGAGGGTAGACAGACAGACAGGCTTAGGGGTAGACAGACAGACAGACATGGGCTCTTGTTTTCAGCTGCCGTGTTGCTGGCGGAACAATTTCAGCGTGGCACACCCTGTGCGACTTCCTAATGGGCTCTCTGTTTGACATGAATCCCCAGGAACCGTTCTCCTCCCACTGCCTTCTCATGTCTAATAATGATGTGGATACAACCCTCTCTCTCTCTCTCTCTCTCTCTCTCTCTCTCTCTCTCTCTCTCTCTCTCTCTCTCTCTCTCTCTCTCTCTCCTCTCCTCTCTCTCTCTCTCTCTCTCTCTCTCTCTCTCTCTCTCTCTCTCTCTCTCTCCACTCCTCTCTCTCTCTCTCTCTATCTCTCTTTCTCCTTTTGGTCTCTCTCTCTCTCTTTTTTTCTCTTTTTCCAATATTTCCTTTTTAGGAGCCGCCAGAGAATATTTTGACCTCCCTCTCTTCTCTCTCTTCTTCCCTCCACTCTGTTCTTCTCTCTCCCTCCCTTCAGAGCTTCTTTGAGGGACAATCCGCTCCGTGGGACTCCGCTAAGAAAGATGAGAACCGCATGAAGAACCGATATGGGAACATCATTGCATGTGTGTATAATGCATAATCTCCTCTCTGATCAATATTAATCTATATTATATAGACTGATCTCACCATCTCCTCTCTGATCAATATTAATCTATATTATATAGACTGATCTCGCCATCTCCTCTCTGATCAATATTAATCTATATTATATAGACTGTCTCACCATCTCCTCTCTGATCAATATTAATCTATATTATATAGACTGATCTCGCTAACTCCTCTCTGATCAATATTAATCTATATTATATAGACTGATCTCGCCATCTCCTCTGATCAATATGAATCTATATTATATAGACTGATCTCGCTACCTCCTCTCTGATCAATATTAATCTATATTATATAGACTGATCTCGCCATCTCCTCTCTGATCAATATGAATCTATATTATATAGACTGATCTCGCTACCCTCTCTGATCAATATTAATCTATATTATATAGACTGATCTCGCTACCTCCTCTCTGATCAATATTAATCTATATTATATAGACTGATCTCGCCATCTCCTCTCTGATCAATATGAATCTATATTATATAGACTGATCTCGCTACCCCCTCTCTGATCAATATTAATCTATATTATATAGACTGATCTCACTACCTCCTCTCTGATCAATATTAATCTATATTATATAGACTGATCTCGCCATCTCCTCTCTGATCAATATGAATCTATATTATGTAGACTGATCTCGCTACCCCCTCTCTGATCAATATTAATCTATATTATATAGACTGATCTCGCTACCTCCTCTCTGATCAATATTAATCTATATTATATAGACTGATCTCGCTACCTCCTCTCTGATCAATATTAATCTACATTATATAGACTGATCTCACTATCTCCTCTCTGATCAATATGAATCTATATTATATAGACTGATCTCGCTACCTCCTCTCTGATCAATATTAATCTACATTATATAGACTGATCTCACTATCTCCTCTCTGATCAATATGAATCTATATTATATAGACTGATCTCGCTACCTCCTCTCTGATCAATATTAATCTATATTATATAGACTGATCTCGCTACCTCCTCTCTGATCAATATGAATCTATATTATATAGACTGATCTCGCCATCTCCTCTCTGATCAATATTAATCTACATTGCATGTGCCAGTCTAATTTCCCTGTCTGTGTAAGTTCTCTGCTTGACTCTGCTATTAACAGTCAACAGAATGAAGTCTAGGGTTATGCCTATGAAAAATACACTATGTGGGTCAAAAGTGTAATCATAATATCGTTTTATTTTGATAAAGCCTGTATGTGTTTGAGCTTTCGTTGGTTTCCGCTCCGTCCCTGGCCTACAGTAGGCCCGCTGTGGCACTGTAATGATGCTTCCTCTCTCTCTCTTCCTTTCCTTCTCCTCCCTCTCTGTACCTCCCCCTTGGTTAACATTTTTTATTCTGAATAATTCCTTTCCTCCCTCTATTCCTCTCTTCCCCTGTCCTCTCCTCCTCTCTGCCCCCTGTCCTCTCCTCCTCTCTGCCCCCCGTCCTCTCCTCCCTCGCCTCCTTTCTTCCACCTGTCCTCTCCTCCCTCTCCTCCTCTCTTCCCCCCTGTCCTCTCCTCCTCTCTTCCAGATGATCACTCCCGAGTCAGACTTCAGCCCCTGGAGGGAGAGCAGAACTCTGATTACATTAATGCAAATTACGTTGATGTAAGTACACACACCAGCCAGCTACACACACACACCCACACACACACCCACACACACACACACACACGCACGCACGCACACGCACACACACACACACACTAGCCGCAACGGTTGATGCCTCCGATGATCTCAGAGCGAGAGGGTAACTGGCAGGGCGTCGTGGTGAATCTTTAGGACACAGCGACACACACTTGCCCTTACGTAAAGTCTCATGTCTTCTTATTTCAATGAGACATGTTTGTGGGACTCTGAATCAAGAGCTGGTTGGTACAGAGAAGGCTGATGGGTTGACGCGGGGGACTGCGGTTATGGGGGTTGATTACAGTTTGACATTTTAGTCATTTAGCAGGCGCTCTAATCCAGAGCGATTTAAAGTAGTGTATTTATCTCAAGGTAGCTAAGTGAGACAACCACATATCACAGTCAAGTACATTTTCCCTCAACAAAGTCGTTATCAGCAACCTCAGAGCTAGTAGAGAGGAATGGGAATTATCCAGAAAGCAGAGAAAACAGACCAATATAAATCATACTGAACCGCTGACACATCATGGGGGGGGGTAATGAGGTAGCCTAGTGGTTAGAGCGTTGGACTTGTAACCGGAGGGTTGCAAGTTCGAATCCCCGAGCTGAGAGGGTGAAGGTAAAGAAGGCAGTTAATCCACTGTTCCCCGGGTGCCAAAGATGTGGATGTCGATTAAGGCAGCCACCCGCACCTCTCTGATTCAGAGGGGTTGGGTTAAATGTGGAAGACACATTTCAGTTGAAGGCATTCGGTTGTACAACTGACTAATAATGGTGACTTTGACCTATGACACATCATGGGGAGTAATGACAGGACATAGTTAACCTAAAACACATCATAGGGGAGTAAAGACAGGACATAGTTAACCTATGACACATCGTAGGGGAGTAATGACAGGACATAGTTCACCTAAAACACATCATAGGGGAGTAATGACAGGACATAGTCAACTGACTGAAGCAAAGCTTTTTTCCCCACAATCAAGACTGTTGACTAAGAATAGGCTACGTTGAGGTTCCTGCTGGGAAATCATTCCCTGACAATAGTAAGTGTCGGAAGTAAGATGTGATGTATTATAGACTTGGCCTCTTGTAGCTGAACGCCTGATCTAACTACCTGACTCCTTAAGTGGCTCTCTACCTTACAAGATCGGACGTAAATTCATAATGCAAGGTGCTCACACTCACACAACACCCTGACACTTCCAAAGGTAAATTGATAATGGAAGAAGGTGGGTCACCGGCAAATGCAGTGCGTTAAATCTTTTACCTCTCCAACAACATTCGGTTCATGTCCATTTTGAAGACAGGAGAGTGCTGCGGAGAAGAGAGAGAGTGTGTGTGTGTGTGTGTGTGTGTGTGTGGAGTCTCACAATAGCAGCTAGTGGGCCATTATCAGAAAAATATGTATTAATGTTTGTGCTCTCTGAAAGCCTTTCTTGCCCATCTCCAAGCCTGTCTTGCCTAATCATCTCCACTAGGGTTAATATGCCAGTGATTTAGCATTCAGGAAGATATATGAATAAGTCACGAGGCCAAGCATGGTAGAACAGGAGTGGAAAATACCTCATGTGTGGACATGCAATCACACACACACACACACACACACACACACACACACACACACACACACACACACACACACACACACACACACACACACACACGTTACCCGATTGTGGCTCTTCCTTCTTCAAAATCATTCCTATAACGATTACTTTTCACATTCACATTAACCCATTTGTTTTATTATTACATTTGAAAAACACTCTCATAGGCCCATCTGAAAAGGGGGGGGGGGTGAACAATCAGGAGCTGAAAAGAGAGGGAAGAGGGTGAAGAGGGAGGGGAGAGGGAGAAGAGGGAGGGAGAGGGAGAAGAGGGAGAAGAGGGAAGAGGGAGGGAGAGGGGAAGAGAGGGAGAGGGAGGAGAGGGAGAAGAGGGAGGGAGGGGAAGAGGGAGGGAGAGAGGAGAAGAGGGAGGGAGAGGGAGGAGAGAGGAGAAGAGGGAGGAGAGGGAGGGAGAGGAGAAGAGGAGGGAGAGGGAGAAGAGGAGGGAGAGGGAGAGAGGGAGAAGAGGAGAGGGGAGAGAGGGAGGGGAGAGAGGGAGAAGAGGAGGGAGAGGGAGAAGAAGGGGAGAGGGAGGGAGGGAGGGAGAGGGAGGGAGAGGGAGAAGAGGGAGGGGAGAGGGAGAAGAGGGATAGGAGAGAGAGAAGAGAGAGAGGGAGAAGAGAGGGAGAGGGAGAAGAGGGAGGAGAGGGAGAAGAGGATAGGAGAGAGAGAAGAGGGAGGAGAGGGAGAAGAGGAAGGGAGAGAGGAGAAGAGGGGAGGGGAGAGAGGAGAAGAGGAAGGGAGAGGGAGAAGAGGGAGGGAGAGGGAGAAGAGGAGGGGAGAGGGAGAAGAGAGGATAGGAGAAAGAGAAGAGGGGAGGGAGAGGGAGAAGAGGGAGGAGAGAGGGAGAAGAGGGAGGGAGAGGTGAAGAGGAGGAGAGAGGGAGAAGAGGGAGGAGAGGGGAGAGAGGGAGAGGAGAGGGTGAAGAGGGAGGAGAGGGAGAAGAGGGAGGGAGAGAGGAGAAGAGGGAGGGAGAGGGAGGGAAGAGGGAAGAGGGAGGGAGAGGAGAAGAGGGAGGGAGAGGGAGAAGAGGGAGGAAGAGGAGGGAGAGGGAGAAGAGGGAGAGGGAGAAGAGGGAGGGGAGAGGGAGAAGAGGGAGGGGAGAGGGAGAAGAGGGAGGGGAGAGGGAGGGAAGAGGGTGAAGAAGGAGGGGAGAGGGAGAAGAGGGAGGGGAGAGGGAGAAGAGGGAGGGGAGAGGGAGAAGAGGAAGGGGAGAGGAAGAAGAGGGAGGGGAGAGGGAGAAGAGGGACGGAGAGGGTGAAGAGGAAGGGGAGAGGAAGAAGAGGGAGGGGAGAGGGAGAAGAGGAAGGGGAGAGGAAGAAGAGGGAGGGGAGAGGGAGGGAGAGGGAGGGGAGAGGGAGAAGAGGGAGGGGAGAGGGAGAAGAGGGATGGGAGAGGGAGAAGAGGAAGGGGAGAGGGAGAAGAGGGAGGGGAGAGGGAGAAGAGGGAGGGGAGAGGGAGAAGAGGAAGGGGAGAGGGAGAAGAGGGAGGGGAGAGGGAGAAGAGGGAGGGAGAGGAGAAGAGGGAGGGAGAGGGAGGAAGAGGGTGAAGAGGAGAGAGGGAGAAGAGGAAGGGGAGAGGGAGAAGAGGGAGGGGAGAGGGAGAAGAGGGAGGGGAGAGGGAGAAGAGGAGGGGAGAGGGAGAAGAGGGAGGGGAGAGGGAGAAGAGGGAGGGGAGAGGGAAGAGGGAGGGAGAGGGTGAAGAGGGAGGGGAGAGGGAGAAGAGGGAGGGGAGAGGGAGAAGAGGGAGGAGAGAGGGAGAAGAGGAAGGGGAGAGGGAGAAGGAGAGGGAGAAGAGGGAGGAGAGGGAGGAGGGAGAGGAGAAGAGGGAGGAGAGGAGAAGAGGAGGGAGAGGGTGAAGAGGAGGGAGAGGGAGAAGAGGAAGGAGAGGAAGAAGAGGAGGAGAGGGAGAAGAGGAGGGAGAGGAGAAGAGGGAGGAGGAGAGGGAGGGAAGAGGGTGAAGAGAGGGAGGGGAGAGGGAGAAGAGAGAGGGAGAGGAGAGAGGGAGGGAAGAGGAGTGAAGAGAGGAGGGGAGAGGGAGAAGAGAGGAGGGGAGAGGGAGGGAAGAGGGAGGGAGGGAGGGAGAGGGAGAAGAGGAAGGAGAGGGAGAAGAGGAGGGAGAGGGAGAAGAGGGAGGAGAGAGGAGAGAGAGGGAGGAGAGAGGGAGAGGGAAGAGGGTGAAGAAGAGAAGAGGGAGAGGGAGAAGAGAGAGGGGAGGGAGGAGAGGGAGAAGAGGGAGGGAGAGAGGAGAGAAGAGGAAGGGAGAGGAAGAAGAGGGAGGGAGAGGGAGAAGAGGGAGGGGAGAGGGTGAAGAGAGGAGGGGAGAGGAAGAAGAGGAGGGAGAGGGAGAAGAGGAAGGGAGAGGAAGAAGAGGGAGGGGAGAGGGAGGGAGAGGGAGGGAGAGGGAGAAGAGGGAGGGAGAGGAGAAGAGGGATGGGAGAGGGAGAAGAGGAAGGGGAGAGGGAGAAGAGGAGGGGAGAGGGAGAAGAGGGAGGGAGAGGAGAAGAGGAAGGGGAGAGGGAGAAGAGGGAGGAGAGGAGAAGAGGGAGGGAGAGGGAGAAGAGGGAGGAGAGGGAGGAAGAGGGTGAAGAGGGAGGGGAGAGGAGAAGAGGAAGGAGAGGGAGAAGAGGGAGGGAGAGGGAGAAGAGGGAGGGAGAGGGAGAAGAGGAGGGAGAGGAGAAGAGGAGGAGGAGAGGGAGAAGAGGAGAGGAGAGGGTGAAGAGGGAGGGAGAGGGTGAAGAGGAGGAGAGGGAGAAGAGGGAGGGGAGAGAGGGAGAGAGAGAGGGAGGAGAGAGGGAGAAGAGGAAGAGGAGAGAGGGAGAAGGGAGAGGGAGAAGAGGGAGGGAGAGGGAGGGAGAGGGAGAAGAGGGAGGAGAGGGAGAAGAGGAGGAGAGGGTGAAGAGGGAGGGGGAGAGGGAGAAGAGGAAGGGAGAGGAAGAAGAGGGAGGGAGAGGGAGAAGAGGGAGGGAGAGGTGAAGAGGAGGGAGAGGAGAAGAGGGAGGGGAGAGGAGAAGAGGGAGGAGAGGGAGAAGAGGAAGGGGAGAGGGAGAAGAGGAGAGGGAGAAGAGGAGGGAGAGGAGAAGAGGGAGGGAGAGGGAGGGGAGAGGGAGAAGAGGGAGGGAGAGGGAGGGAGAGGGAGAAGAGGGAGGGAGAGGGAGGGAGAGGGAGAAGAGGGAGGGAGAGGGAGAAGAGGAAGGGAGAGGGAGAAGAGGGAGGGAGAGGGAGAAGAGGAAGGGGAGAGGGAAGAAGAGGAGGGAGAGGGAGAAGAGGGAGGAGAGGGTGAAGAGGAGGGGAGAGGAAGAAGAGGGAGGGAGAGGGAGAAGAGGAAGGGAGAGGAAGAAGAGGGAGGGAGAGGGAGGGAGAGGGAGGGAGAGGGAGAAGAGGGAGGGGAGAGGGAGAAGAGGGAGGGGAGAGGGAGAAGAGGAAGGGGAGAGGGAGAAGAGGGAGGGGAGAGGGAGAAGGGAGAGGGAGAAGAGGGAGGAGAGGGAGGAAGAGAAGAGGGAGGGGAGAGGGAGAAGAGGGAGGGAGAGGGAGGAAGAGGGTGAAGAGGAGGGAGAGGGAGAAGAGGAGGGAGAGGGAGGAAGAGGGAGAAGAGGAGGGAGAGGAGAAGAGGGAAGGGAGAGGGAGGAGAAGAGGGAGGGAGAGGGAGAAGAGGAGGGAGAGGGAGAAGAGGGAGGGAGAGGGAGGGAAGAGGTGAAGAAGGAGGGGGAGAGGGAGAAGAGGGAGGGGAGAGGGGAGAAGAGGGAGGGAGAGGGAGAAGAGGAAGGGGAGAGGAAGAAGAGGGAGGGAGAGGGAGAAGAGGGAGGGAGAGGGTGAAGAGGAAGGGAGAGGAAGAAGAGGGAGGGAGAGGGAGAAGAGGAAGGAGAGAGAGGGGAGAGGGAGAAGAGGGAGGGGGAGAGGGAGAGAGAGGAGAGGGAGAAGAGGGAGGGAGAGGAGAGAAGAGGATGGGGAGAGGGAGAAGAGGAAGGGGAGAGGGAGAAAGAGGGAGGGGAGAGGAGAAGAGGGAGGGAGAGGGAGAAGAGGGAGGGGAGAGGGAGAAGAGGAAGAGGGAGGGAGAGGGAGAAGAGGGAGGGAGAGGGAGAAGAGGGAAGAGGAGGGGAGAGGGAGAAGAGGGAGGGA
The DNA here is from genome assembly GCA_030435695.1 of Brachymystax lenok tsinlingensis. Taxonomy (NCBI): domain Eukaryota; kingdom Metazoa; phylum Chordata; class Actinopteri; order Salmoniformes; family Salmonidae; genus Brachymystax; species Brachymystax lenok. The sequence continues at coordinate 44,373,088 of CM059788.1, forward strand.
GAGGGAGGGAGAAGAGAGAGAGGGAGAGGAGAGGAGAGAAGAGGGAGGAGGGGGAGAGGGAGAAGAGGGAGAGGGAGAGGGAGAAGAGGGAGGGAGAGGGGGGAGAAGAGGGAGGGAGAGGGAGAAGAGGGAGAAGAGGAGGGAGAGGGAGAGAGGAGGGGAGGGAGAGAGGGAGAGAGGGAGGGAGGAGGGAGAGAGAGGGAGGAGAGAGGGAGAAGGGGAGAGAGAGAGAGGAGGGAGAGGGAGAGAGAAAGAGAGGGGAGGGGAGAGGAGAGAAGAGGGAGGGAGAGGGAGAGAGAGGGAGAGGGGAGAAAGAGGGGAGAGAGGGAGAAGAGGGAGGGAGAGAGGGAGAAGAGGGAGGGAGAGGGAGGGAGAGGGAGAAGAGAGGGAGGGAGAGAGGGAGAGAGGGGAGAGGGAGAGAGAGAGAGGGGAGAGAAGAGAGAGGGGAGAGGAGAGAGGGGAGAGAGGAGAGGGGAGAGGAGGGAGAGGGAGAGAGAGGGAGAGAAGAGGAGGAGAAGGGAGAGGAGAAGAGGGAAGAGGGGAGGAGAGGAGAGAGAGGGGGAGGAGAGGGAGAAGAGGGAGGGGAGAGGGAGAGAGAGAGGAGAGAGGAGAGGGAGAAGGAGAGAGAGGGAGAGGGAGAGGGAGAAGAGGGAGGGGGAGAGAGGGAGGGAGGGAGAGGGAGAAGAGGGAGAGGGGAGAGGGAGAAGAGGGGAGGGAGAGGGAGGGAGAAAGAGGGGAGGAGAGGGAGAAGAGGGAGGGGAGAGGGAGAGAGAGAGGGAGGGAGAGGGAGAAGAGGGAGGGAGAGGGAGAAGAGGGAGGGGAGAGGGGAGAAGAGGGAGGAGAGGGAGAAGAGGGAGGAGAGGGAGAAGAGGAAGGGGAGAGGAGGAAGGGAGAGGGAGAAGAGGGAGGGAGAGGAGGGAGAGGGAGAAGAGGGAGGGAGAGGGAGAAGAGGAGGGGAGAGGAAGAGGAGGGAGAGGGAGAAGAGAGGAGGAGAGGGAGAGAGAGGGGAGGGAGAGGGAGAAGAGAGGGGAGGGGAGAGAGGGAGAGAGAGGGGAGAAGAGGGAGGAGAGAGGGTGAAGAGGAGAGGAGAGAGAGGGAGAGGGGAGAGAGGGAGGAGAGAGGGGAGAAGAGAGGAGGGGGAGAGGGAGAAGAGAGGGAGAGGGGAGAGGGAGAAGAGGAGGGGAGAGGGAGGGGAGAGGGGAGAGAGAGGGGAGAGAGGGAGAGGGAGAGGGGAGAGGGAGGGGAGAGGGGAGGAAAGAGGAAGAGAGAGGAGAGAGGGAGAAAGAGGGAGAAGAGAGGAGAGGGGAGGAGGGGAGAGGGAGAGAGGGAGAGAAAGAGGAGAGGAGAGGGAGAGGGGAGGAGAAGAGAGGGAGAGGGGGAGAGGGGAGGAGGAGAGGGAGAGGGAGAGAGGGGAGAGAGGAGGGGAGGGGAGAGAGAGGAGGAGAGAGGAGGGGAGAGGGAGAGAGAGGAGGGAGAGGGGAGAGAGGGGAGAGGAGAGGGGAGAGGGAGAAGAGAGAGGAGGAGAGGGAGAAGAGGGAGGGGAGAGAGGGAGAGAGGGGAGAGGGAGAGAGAGGGAGAGGAGAGGGAGAGGGAGAGGGAGAGAGAAAGAGGGAGAGGGGAGAGAGGGAGAGGGGAGAGGAGGGGAGAAGAGGGGAGGGGGAGAGGAGAGAGGGAGGAGAGGGAGAGAGGGGAGAGGGAGAAGAGAGAAGAGGAGGAGAGAGGAGAGGGAGAGGAGAAGGGAGGGGAGAGAGAGAAGAGGGAGGGGGAGAGGGAGAGAAGAGGAAGGGAGAGAGAGGGAGAAGAGGGAGGGGAGAGAGGGAGAAGAGGAGGGAGAGGGGAGAGGAGAGGGAGAAGAAAGAGAGGAAGGGAGAGGGAGAAGAGGGAGGGAGAGAGGAGAGAAGAGGGAAAGGGAGAGGGGAGAGAGAGAGAGAAGAGGGAAGGGGAGAGGGTGAGAGAAGAGAGAGGGGAGGAGGAGAGGGAGAGAGGAGGAGGGGAGAGAGGGAGGGGAGAGGGAGAAGAGGGGAGGGGAGAGAGGGTGAAGAGGAGGGGAGAGGAGAGAGGAGATGGAGAAGAGAGGGAGAGGGGAGAGAGAGGGGAGGGGAGAGGGGAGAAGAGGGAGAGAGAGGGTGAAGAGGGAGGGAGGGAGAGGGAGAGAGGGAGAGGGAGAGAGGAGAGGAGGGAGAAGAGGGAGGGAGAGGGGAGAAGAGAGAGGGAGGGGAGAGAGGGAGGGAGAGAGGGAGGGAGAGGAGGAGAGAGGGAGAGGGGAGAGGGGAGAAGAGGGAGAGGGAGAAGAGGAGGGGAGGAGAGGAGAAGAGGGGAGAGGGGAGAAGAGGGAGGAGAGAAGAGGGAGGAGAGAGGGAGAGAGGGAGGAGAGGGAGGAGAGAGAGAGGGAGGGGAGAGGGAGAAGAGGGAGAGAGGGAGAGAGGGGAAAGAGGAGGGGAGGAGAGGGAGAAAGAGAGAGGGAGAGAGGGGAGAGGGAGAAGAGAGAGGGAGGAGAGAGGAGAGAGGGAGAGGGGAGAGGAGGGAGAAGAGGGAGAGGGGAGAGGGAAGGGAGAGAGAGGAGAGGAGAGAGAGGGGAGAAGAGGGAGGGAGAGAGAGGGAGAAGAGGAGAGAGGGGAGAGAGAGGGAGAAGAGGGAGGGAGAGAGGGAGAAAGAGGGGAGAGGGGAGGAGAGGAGAGGGGAGGAGAGGGGAGAAGAGGGGAGGGAGAGAGGGGAGAAAGAGGGAGGGGAGAGGGAGGAGGGAGGAGGGGAGAGAGAGGGAGAGGGAGGGAGAGGGTGAAGAGGAGAGGGAGGAGAGAGGGAGAAGAGAGGGAGGAGGAGGAGAGGGAGAAAGAGAGGGGAGGGAGAGAGGGAGGGGAGGAGAGGGAGAGAGGGAGAGGGGAGGAGAGGGAGGAGAGGGAGAAGAGGGAGGAGAGAGGAGAAGAGGGAGGGAGGAAGAGGGAGAGGGAGAAGAGGGAGGGAGAGGGTGAAGGAGGAAGAGGAAAGAGGGAGGGGAGAGGGAGAAGAGGGAGGGGAGAGGGAGAAGAGGGAGGGGAGAGGGAGAAGAGGGAGGGGAGAGGGAGAAGAGGGAGGGGAGAGGGAGAAGAGGGAGGGGAGAGGGAGGGGAGAGGGAGAAGAGGGAGGGGAGAGGGTGAAGAGGGAGGGGAGAGGGAGAAGAGGGAGGGGAGAGGGAGAAGAGGGAGGGGAGAGGGAGAAGGCAATCAGGACTAGGCCCAGTTGAGGAGAGGAAAGAGGGGATGAGAGAGAGAGAGATAGATAAGTCTTTAAGTCTCAATGTTTTGTTTCCTGTTGTCTCTCCTGAAGATGAGAAAGGGGACAAATAATATTTGAGGGATTATTTTAGATTACCGTAATCCCTGGGACTAGCAGCTCTATTGTGGAGATCAGTGTAGCTTGCTATATCTGGGGATTATCAACACTTTGGACACTTGTAATCTAGAGAGCTGTTTGTTGGTGTGGGTGTGTGTACGTTGAGTTAGTCTCCTCTGCATTAGAGTTGATCTCTTTATATTGACTGACGACAAACAGGTCTCTCGACAAACAGGTCTCTGGACAAGCAGGTCTCTGGACAAACAGGTCTCTGGACAAACAGGTCTCTGGACAAACAGGTCTCTCGACAAGCAGGTCTCTGGACAAACAGGTCTCTCGACAAACAGGTCTCTGGACAAACAGGTCTCTGGACAAGCAGGTCTCTGGACAAACAGGCCTCTGGACAAACAGGTCTCTCGACAAACAGGTCTCTCGACAAACAGGTCTCTCGACAAACATGTCTCCACTTCTGAGTGTGTGATGATGACTACCTCTTGGCATTCTAAAGGCCGTGATGTCAATATTCTCTCGGACTTCTTTGTCTTTCAGGGATACCACAGGCCGAACCATTACATCGCTACCCAAGGTAAGAATGGAAACGATGAACTGTGTGTGTGTGTGTGTGTGTGTGTGTGTGTGTGTGTGTGTGTGTGCATGCCTGCGTGCTTACGTGTGTGTGTTTGTGTGTGTGGATGATTTGTTAAGGCTGTCTGTCTTGTTTATTTTTTTATTTTTTTGTATTAAGTGAGGGTGTGCTCAGACATCTCTCTCACTTTTCCACCTCTTATATGTTCCTGTAGAGCCCTGCTTACATTCTTACATTCTCTTCTATAACATTAGACTACTGTTCTGGTCCTCTCTTCTATAACATTAGACTACTGTTCTGGTCCTCTCTTCTGTAACATTAGACTACTGTTCTGGTCCTCTCTTCTGTAACATTAGACTACTGTTCTGGTCCTCTCTTCTATAACATTAGACTACTGTTCTGGTCCTCTCTTCTGTAACATTAGACTACTGTTCTGGTCCTCTCTTCTATAACATTAGACTGCTGTTCTGGTCCTCTCTTCTGTAACATTAGACTACTGTTCTGGTCCTCTCTTCTATAACATTAGACTGCTGTTCTGGTCCTCTCTTCTGTAACATTAGACTACTGTTCTGGTCCTCTCTTCTATAACATTAGACTACTGTTCTGGTCCTCTCTTCTATAACATTAGACTACTGTTCTGGTCCTCTCTTCTATAACATTAGACTGTTCTGGTCCTCTCTTCTATAACATTAGACTACTGTTCTGGTCCTCTCTTCTATAACATTAGACTACTGTTCTGGTCCTCTCTTCTATAACATTAGACTACTGTTCTGGTCCTCTCTTCTATAACATTAGACTGTTCTGGTCCTCTCTTCTATAACATTAGACTGTTCTGGTCCTCTCTTCTATAACATTAGACTGCTGTTCTGGTCCTCTCTTCTGTAACATTAGACTACTGTTCTGGTCCTCTCTTCTATAACATTAGACTACTGTTCTGGTCCTCTCTTCTATAACATACTGTTCTGGTCCTCTCTTCTGTAACATTAGACTACTGTTCTGGTCCTCTCTGCTATAACATTAGACTGTTCTGGTCCTCTCTTCTATAACATTAGACTACTGTTCTGGTCCTCTCTTCTGTAACATTAGACTACTGTTCTGGTCCTCTCTTCTATAACATTAGACTACTGTTCTGGTCCTCTCTTCTATAACATTAGACTGTTCTGGTCCTCTCTTCTATAACATTAGACTACTGTTCTGGTCCTCACCTCTATAACTTTAGACTACTGTTCTGGTCCTCTCTTCTATAACATTAGACTACTGTTCTGGTCCTCTCTTCTATAACATTAGACTACTGTTCTGGTCCTCTCTTCTATAATATTAGACTGCTGTTCTGGTCCTCTCTTCTGTAACATTAGACTACTGTTCTGGTCCTCTCTTCTATAACATTAGACTGTTCTGGTCCTCTCTTCTATAACATTAGACTACTGTTCTGGTCCTCTCTTCTGTAACATTAGACTGTTCTGGTCCTCTCTTCTATAACATTAGACTACTGTTCTGGTCCTCTCTTCTGTAACATTAGACTACTGTTCTGGTCCTCTCTTCTATAACATTAGACTACTGTTCTGGTCCTCTCTTCTGTAACATTAGACAGCTGTTCTGGTCCTCTCTTCTATAACATTAGACTACTGTTCTGGTCCTCTCTTCTATAACATTAGACTACTGTTCTGGTCCTCTCTTCTGTAACATTAGACTACTGTTCTGGTCCTCTCTTCTATAACATTAGACTACTGTTCTGGTCCTCTCTTCTGTAACATTAGACTGTTCTGGTCCTCTCTTCTATAACATTAGACTACTGTTCTGGTCCTCTCTTCTATAACATTAGACTACTGTTCTGGTCCTCTCTTCTATAACACTAGACTGCTGTTCTGGTCCTCTCTTCTACAACATTAGACTACTGTTCTGGTCCTCTCTTCTATAACATTAGACTACTGTTCTGGTCCTCTCTTCTATAACATTAGACTGTTCTGGTCCTCTCTTCTGTAACATTAGACTACTGTTCTGGTCCTCTCTTCTGTAACATTAGACTGTTCTGGTCCTCTCTTCTATAACATTAGACTACTGTTCTGGTCCTCTCTTCTATAACACTAGACTACTGTTCTGGTCCTCTCTTCTATAACATTAGACTGCTGTTCTGGTCCTCTCTTCTGTAACATTAGACTACTGTTCTGGTCCTCTCTTCTATAACATTAGACTGTTCTGGTCCTCTCTTCTATAACATTAGACTACTGTTCTGGTCCTCTCTTCTATAACATTAGACTACTGTTCTGGTCCTCTCTTCTATAACACTAGACTGCTGTTCTGGTCCTCTCTTCTACAACATTAGACTACTGTTCTGGTCCTCTCTTCTATAACATTAGACTACTGTTCTGGTCCTCTCTTCTATAACATTAGACTGTTCTGGTCCTCTCTTCTGTAACATTAGACTACTGTTCTGGTCCTCTCTTCTGTAACATTAGACTGTTCTGGTCCTCTCTTCTATAACATTAGACTACTGTTCTGGTCCTCTCTTCTATAACATTAGACTACTGTTCTGGTCCTCTCTTCTATAACATTAGACTGCTGTTCTGGTCCTCTCTTCTGTAACATTAGACTACTGTTCTGGTCCTCTCTTCTATAACATTAGACTGTTCTGGTCCTCTCTTCTATAACATTAGACTACTGTTCTGGTCCTCTCTTCTGTAACATTAGACTGTTCTGGTCCTCTCTTCTATAACATTAGACTACTGTTCTGGTCCTCTCTTCTGTAACATTAGACTACTGTTCTGGTCCTCTCTTCTATAACATTACACTACTGTTCTGGTCCTCTCTTCTATAACATTAGACTGTTCTGGTCCTCTCTTCTATAACATTAGACTACTGTTCTGGTCCTCTCTTCTATAACATTAGACTGCTGTTCTGGTCCTCTCTTCTATAACATTAGACTACTGTTCTGGTCCTCTCTTCTGTAACATTAGACTACTGTTCTGGTCCTCTCTTCTATAACATTAGACTGCTGTTCTGGTCCTCTCTTCTATAACATTAGACTACTGTTCTGGTCCTCTCTTCTGTAACATTAGACTACTGTTCTGGTCCTCTCTTCTATAACATTAGACTACTGTTCTGGTCCTCTCTTCTATAACATTAGACTACTGTTCTGGTCCTCTCTTCTGTAACATTAGACTACTGTTCTGGTCCTCTCTTCTATAACGTTAGACTACTGTTCTGGTCCTCTCTTCTGTATTATTAGACTACTGTTCTGGTCCTCTCTTCTATAACATTAGACTACTGTTCTGGTCCTCTCTTCTGTAACATTAGGTTACTGTTCTGGTCCTC
>CM059788.1:44385294-44395294 GCA_030435695.1 Brachymystax lenok tsinlingensis
AGAAAGTGGGAGAGAATTTAAAAGACAGGGAGGGAGGGAGGTAAAAAGAGAGAGAGAATAACAGCCCCAGACAGAGACTGTCTCCTCTACTCAGTGAAACTGCACACGGTTGCACCTGAGAAGCACACCTGGGCTTCACTCTGCAAGATGGGAGACAAGGAGCGTTTTTTAGATTGTGCTTTTTATTGAGCGAGTGACACTTGCACAAAAGCCAGACTGGCTCAGGGGGGGCTGACACAGAAATGATGAGGAAACCCAGTGCAGGATGAGATAAAATGACAAGCTGTAGATATATCTTTTCAATATGACTTTTTCCTTAAGCATCGTGGGGTAACCTACGGGTAAGCCAACAGTATAACTTTATATAAGCGTGTAAGAGCATGGCTTCTGATGTATTATAGATATCAATATGTCTCTTCAGCCGAGACGGCATGTGAGGTAACGCTGTCCTCTTCTCTAGATGTAGTAAAAAGAAATGCCATCCATTAGATTCCTGTGTTCTATATGAGTGTGTTTACGAGTGTGTGTGTGTGTGTGCGTGGGCGTGGGCGCGTGCGTGAAGGTGATGTCAGGTGAACATCTGTCGTTCGATCAGAGTCTCATCACTATCAGTCTCATCACTATCAGAGTCTCATCACTATCAGAGTCTCATCATTATCAGAGTCTCATCATTATCAGCGTATCATCACTATCAGAGTCTCATCACTATCAGAGTCTCATCATTATCAGAGTCTCATCACTATCAGAGTCTCATCACTATCAGTCTCATCACTATCAGAGTCTCATCACTATCAGAGTCTCATCACTATCAGAGTCTCATCACTATCAGTCTGATCAGTATCAGAGTCTCATCATTATCAGTCGCATCACTATCAGTCTCATCAGTATCAGAGTCTCATCACTATCAGAGTCTCATCATTATCAGTCTCATCACTATCAGTCTCATCACTATCAGAGTCTCATCACTATCAGAGTCTCATCAGTATCAGAGTGTCATCACTATCAGGGTCTCATCACTATCAGACTCTCATCATTATCCGTCTCATCACTATCAGTCTCATCACTATCAGAGTCTCATCATTATCAGAGTCTCATCAGTATCAGAGTGTCATCACTATCAGAGTCTCATCACTATCAGAGTCTCATCACTATCAGTCTCATCAGTATCAGAGTCTCATCACTATCAGAGTCTCATCACTATCAGAGTCTCATCACTATCAGAGTCTCATCACTATCAGTCTCATCAGTATCAGAGTCTCATCACTATCAGTCTCATCAGTATCAGAGTCTCATCAGTATCAGAGTCTCATCACTATCAGAGTCTCATCACTATCAGTCTCATCACTATCAGAGTCTCATCACTATCAGTCTCATCACTATCAGAGTCTCATCACTATCAGTCTCATCACTATCAGTCTCATCACTATCAGAGTCTCATCACTATCAGAGTCTCATCACTATCAGAGTCTCATCACTCTCAGAGTCTCATCACTATCAGTCTCATCACTATCAGTCTCATCACTATCAGAGTCTCATCAGTCTCATCACTATCAGAGTCTCATCACTATCAGAGTCTCATCAGTATCAGTCTCATCACTATCAGTCTCATCACTATCAGTCTCGTCACTATCAGAGTCTCGTCACTATCAGTCTCATCACTATCAGAGTCTCATCACTATCAGAGTCTCATCACAATCAGAGTCTCATCACTATCAGTCTCTTCACTATCAGAGTCTCATCACTATCAGAGTCTCATCACAATCAGAGTCTCATCACAATCAGAGTCTCATCACTATCAGTCTCATCACTGTCAGAGTCTCATCACTATCAGTCTCACCAGTATCAGTATCATCACTATCAGTCTCATCACTCTCAGAGTCTCATCAGTATCAGTCTCATCACTATCAGAGTCTCGTCACTATCAGAGTCTCGTCACTATCAGAGTCTCATCACTATCAGTCTCATCACTATCAGTCTCATCACTATCAGAGTCTCATCGCTATCAGAGTCTCATCACTATCAGAGTCTCATCACTATCAGAGTCTCATCACTATCAGAGTCTCATCAGTTTCAGTCTCATCACTATCAGAGTCTCATCACTATCAGAGTCTCATCACTATCAGTCTCATCACTATCAGAGTCTCATCACTATCAGTCTCATCACTATCAGTCTGATCACTATCAGAGTCTCATCACTATCAGAGTCTCATCAGCATCAGTCTCATCACTATCAGAGTCTCATCAGTATCAGTCTCATCACTATCAGAGTCTCATCAGTTTCAGTCTCATCACTATCAGTCTCATCACTATCAGAGTCTCATCAGTATCAGAGTCTCATCACTATCAGAGTCTCATCACTATCAGTCTCATCACTATCAGAGTCTCATCTGTATCAGTCTCATCACTTTCAGAGTCTCATCAGTATCAGTCTCATCACTATCAGAGTCTCATCAGTATCAGAGTCTCATCAGTATCAGTCTCATCACTATCAGAGTCTCATCACTATCAGAGTCTCATCAGTATCAGTCTCATCACTATCAGTCTCATCACTATCAGAGTCTCATCAGTATCAGTCTCATCACTATCAGTCTCATCAGTATCAGAGTCTCATCAGTATCAGTCTCATCACTATCAGAGTCTCATCACTATCAGAGTCTCATCAGTATCAGTCTCATCACTATCAGAGTCTCATCAGTATCAGTCTCATCAGTCTCATCACTATCAGTCTCATCAGTATCAGAGTCTCATCAGTATCAGTCTCATCACTATCAGAGTCTCATCACTATCAGAGTCTCATCAATCAATCAATCAATCAATCCATCAATCAAATGTATTCATGAAGCCCTTCTTACATCAGCTGATGTCACAGAGTGCTGTACAGAAACCCAGCCTAAAACCCCAAACAGCAAGCAATGCAGGTGTAAAAGCACGGTGGCTAGGGAAAAACTCCCTAGAAAGGCCAAAACCTAGGAAGAAACCTAGAGAGGAACCAGGCTGTGAGGGGTGGCCAGTCCGCTTCTCGCTGTGCCGGGTGGAGATTATAACAGAACATGGCCAAGATGTTAAAATGTTCATAGATGACCAGCAGGGTCAAATAATAATAATCACAGTGGTTGTAGAGGGTGCAACAGGTCAACACCTCAGGAGTAAATGTCAGTTGGCTTTTCATAGCCGATCATTCAGAGTATCTCTACCATTCCTGCTGTCTGTAGAGAGTTGAAAACAGCAGGTCTGGGACAGGTAGCATGTCCGGTGAACAGGTCAGGGTTCCAGAAGAGTTGAAACTGGAGCAGCAGCACGACCAGGTGGACTGGGGTCAGCAAGGAGTCATCAGGCAGGTAGTCCTGAGGCATGGTCTTAGGGCTCAGGTCCTCCGAGAGACAAAAAGGAAGAAAGAAGGAGAGAAAGAAAGAAAGAAAGAAAGAGAGAGAGAAAAAGAGAGAGAATTAGAGATAGCATACTTAAATTCACACAGGACACCGGATAAGAGAGGAGAAATTCTCCAGATATAACAGACTGACCCTAGCCCCCCGACACATAAACTACTGCAGCATAAATACTGGAGGCTGAGACAGGAGGGGTAACAGTACAATCCAGTAACAGTACAATCCTCCTCTATATCTAGATGTTATATCCACCCTGCGGTAACAGTACAATCCTCCTCTATATCTAGATGTTATATCCACCCTGCAGTAACAGTACAATCCTCCTCTATATCTAGATGTTATATCCACCCTGCAGTAACAGTACAATCCTCCTCTATATCTAGATGTTATATCTACCCTGCGGTAACAGTACAATCCTCCTCTATATCTAGATGTTATATCCACCCTCTTGGTAACAGTACAATCCTCCTCTATATCTAGATGTTATATCCACCCTGCTGTAACAGTACAATCCTCCTCTATATCTAGATGTTATATCCACCCTGCAGTAACAGTACAATCCTCCTCTATATCTAGATGTTATATCCACCCTGCAGTAACAGTACAATCCTCCTCTATATCTAGATGTTATATCCACCCTGCAGTAACAGTACAATCCTCCTCTATATCTAGATGTTATATCCACCCTGTAGTAACAGTACATCCTCCTCTATATCTAGATGTTATATCCACCCTGCAGTAACAGTACAATCCTCCTCTATATCTAGATGTTATATCCACCCTGCGGTAACAGTACAATCCTCCTCTATATCTAGATGTTATATCCACCCTGCAGTAACAGTACAATCCTCCTCTATATCTAGATGTTATATCCACCCTGCAGTAACAGTACAATCCTCCTCTATATCTAGATGTTATATCCACCCTGCAGTAACAGTACAATCCTCCTCTATATCTAGATGTTATATCCACCCTCTTGTAACAGTACAATCCTCCTCTATATCTAGATGTTATATCCACCCTGCAGTAACAGTACAATCCTCCTCTATATCTAGATGTTATATCCACCCTGCATGTAACAGTACAATCCTCCTCTATATCTAGATGTTATATCTACCCTCAAGTGTAACAGTACAATCCTCCTCTATCTCTAGATGTTATATCCACCCTGCAGTAACAGTACAATCCTCCTCTATATCTAGATGTTATATCCACCCTGCGGTAACAGTACAATCCTCCTCTATATCTAGATGTTATATCCACCCTGCAGTAACAGTACAATCCTCCTCTATATCTAGATGTTATATCCACCCTGCAGTAACAGTACAATCCTCCTCTATATCTAGATGTTATATCCACCCTGCAGTAACAGTACAATCCTCCTCTATATCTAGATGTTATATCCACCCTGCAGTAACAGTACAATCCTCCTCTATATCTAGATGTTATATCCACCCTGCAGTGTAACAGTACAATCCTCCTCTATATCTAGATGTTATATCCACCCTGCAGTAACAGTACAATCCTCCTCTATATCTAGATGTTATATCCACCCTGCAGTAACAGTACAATCCTCCTCTATATCTAGATGTTATATCCACCCTGTAGTAACAGTACATCCTCCTCTATATCTAGATGTTATATCCACTCCCAAGTGTAACAGTACAATCCTCCTCTATATCTAGATGTTATATCCACCCTGCAGTAACAGTACAATCCTCCTCTATATCTAGATGTTATATCCACCCTGCAGTAACAGTACAATCCTCCTCTATATCTAGATGTTATATCCACCCTGCAGTAACAGTACAATCCTCCTCTATATCTAGATGTTATATCCACCCTGCAGTAACAGTACAATCCTCCTCTATATCTAGATGTTATATCCACCCTGCAGTAACAGTACAATCCTCCTCTATATCTAGATGTTATATCCACCCTGCAGTAACAGTACAATCCTCCTCTATATCTAGATGTTATATCCACCCTGCAGTAACAGTACAATCCTCCTCTATATCTAGATGTTATATCTACCCTGCGGTAACAGTACAATCCTCCTCTATATCTAGATGTTATATCCACCCTGCGGTAACAGTACAATCCTCCTCTATATCTAGATGTTATATCCACCCTGCAGTAACAGTACAATCCTCCTCTATATCTAGATGTTATATCCACCCTGCAGTAACAGTACAATCCTCCTCTATATCTAGATGTTATATCCACCCTGCAGTAACAGTACAATCCTCCTCTATATCTTGATGTTATATCCACCCTGCAGTAACAGTACAATCCTCCTCTATATCTAGATGTTATATCCACCCTGCAGTAACAGTACAATCCTCCTCTATATCTAGATGTTATATCCACCCTGCAGTAACAGTACAATCCTCCTCTATATCTAGATGTTATATCCACCCTGCAGTAACAGTACAATCCTCCTCTATATCTAGATGTTATATCCACCCTGCAGTAACAGTACAATCCTCCTCTATATCTAGATGTTATATCCACCCTGCAGTAACAGTACAATCCTCCTCTATATCTAGATGTTATATCCACCCTGCAGTAACAGTACAATCCTCCTCTATATCTAGATGTTATATCCACCCTGCAGTAACAGTACAATCCTCCTCTATATCTAGATGTTATATCCACCCTGCAGTAACAGTACAATCCTCCTCTATATCTAGATGTTATATCCACCCTGCAGTAACAGTACAATCCTCCTCTATATCTAGATGTTATATCCACCCTGCAGTAACAGTACAATCCTCCTCTATATCTAGATGTTATATCCACCCTGCAGTAACAGTACAATCCTCCTCTATATCTAGATGTTATATCCACCCTGCAGTAACAGTACAATCCTCCTCTATATCTAGATGTTATATCCACCCTGCAGTAACAGTACAATCCTCCTCTATATCTAGATGTTATATCCACCCTGCAGTAACAGTACAATACTCCTCTATATCTAGATGTTATATCCACCCTGCGGTAACAGTACAATCCTCCTCTATATCTAGATGTTATATCCACCCTGCAGTAACAGTACAATCCTCCTCTATATCTAGATGTTATATCCACCCTGCAGTAACAGTACAATCCTCCTCTATATCTAGATGTTATATCCACCCTGCAGTAACAGTACAATCCTCCTCTATATCTAGATGTTATATCCACCCTGCAGTAACAGTACAATCCTCCTCTATATCTAGATGTTATATCCACCCTGCAGTAACAGTACAATCCTCCTCTATATCTAGATGTTATATCCACCCTGTAGTAACAGTACAATCCTCCTCTATATCTAGATGTTATATCCACCCTGCAGTAACAGTACAATCCTCCTCTATATCTAGATGTTATATCCACCCTGCAGTAACAGTACAATCCTCCTCTATATCTAGATGTTATATCCACCCTGCAGTAACAGTACAATCCTCCTCTATATCTAGATGTTATATCCACCCTGCAGTAACAGTACAATCCTCCTCTATATCTAGATGTTATATCCACCCTGCAGTAACAGTACAATCCTCCTCTATATCTAGATGTTATATCCACCCTGCAGTAACAGTACAATCCTCCTCTATATCTAGATGTTATATCCACCCTGCAGTAACAGTACATCCTCCTCTATATCTAGATGTTATATCCACCCTTCAAGTGTAACAGTACAATCCTCCTCTATATCTAGATGTTATATCCACCCTGCAGTAACAGTACAATCCTCCTCTATATCTAGATGTTATATCCACCCTGCAGTAACAGTACAATCCTCCTCTATATCTAGATGTTATATCCACCCTGCAGTAACAGTACAATCCTCCTCTATATCTAGATGTTATATCCACCCTCAAGTGTAACAGTACAATCCTCCTCTATATCTAGATGTTATATCCACCCTGCAGTAACAGTACAATCCTCCTCTATATCTAGATGTTATATCCACCCTGCAGTAACAGTACAATCCTCCTCTATATCTAGATGTTATATCCACCCTGCAGTAACAGTACAATCCTCCTCTATATCTAGATGTTATATCCACCCTGCAGTAACAGTACAATCCTCCTCTATATCTAGATGTTATATCCACCCTGCAGTAACAGTACAATCCTCCTCTATATCTAGATGTTATATCCACCCTGCAGTAACAGTACAATCCTCCTCTATATCTAGATGTTATATCCACCCTGCAGTAACAGTACAATCCTCCTCTATATCTAGATGTTATATCCACCCTGCAGTAACAGTACAATCCTCCTCTATATCTAGATGTTATATCCACCCTGCAGTAACAGTACAATCCTCCTCTATATCTAGATGTTATATCCACCCTGCAGTAACAGTACAATCCTCCTCTATATCTAGATGTTATATCCACCCTATGTAACAGTACAATCCTCCTCTATATCTAGATGTTATATCCACCCTGCAGTAACAGTACAATCCTCCTCTATATCTAGATGTTATATCCACCCTGATAACAGTACAATCCTCCTCTATATCTAGATGTTATATCCACCCTGCAGTAACAGTACAATCCTCCTCTATATCTAGATGTTATATCCACCCTCAAGTGTAACAGTACAATCCTCCTCTATATCTAGATGTTATATCCACCCTGCAGTAACAGTACAATCCTCCTCTATATCTAGATGTTATATCCACCCTCTTGGTAACAGTACAATCCTCCTCTATATCTAGATGTTATATCCACCCTGCATGTAACAGTACAATCCTCCTCTATATCTAGATGTTATATCCACCCTGTAACAGTACAATCCTCCTCTATATCTAGATGTTATATCCACCCTGCAGTAACAGTACAATCCTCCTCTATATCTAGATGTTATATCCACCCTCTTGGTAACAGTACAATCCTCCTCTATATCTAGATGTTATATCCACCCTGCGGTAACAGTACAATCCTCCTCTATATCTAGATGTTATATCCACCCTGCAGTAACAGTACAATCCTCCTCTATATCTAGATGTTATATCCACTCCCCAAGTGTAACAGTACAATCCTCCTCTATATCTAGATGTTATATCCACCCTGCGGTAACAGTACAATCCTCCTCTATATCTAGATGTTATATCCACCCTGCAGTAACAGTACAATCCTCCTCTATATCTAGATGTTATATCCACCCTGTAGTAACAGTACAATACTCCTCTATATCTAGATGTTATATCCACCCTGCAGTAACAGTACAATCCTCCTCTATATCTAGATGTTATATCCACCCTGCAGTAACAGTACAATCCTCCTCTATATCTAGATGTTATATCCACCCTGCAGTAACAGTACAATCCTCCTCTATATCTAGATGTTATATCCACCCTGCAGTAACAGTACAATCCTCCTCTATATCTAGATGTTATATCCACCCTGCAGTAACAGTACAATCCTCCTCTATATCTAGATGTTATATCCACCCTGCAGTAACAGTACAATCCTCCTCTATATCTAGATGTTATATCCACTCCCAAGTGTAACAGTACAATCCTCCTCTATATCTAGATGTTATATCCACCCTGCAGTAACAGTACAATCCTCCTCTATATCTAGATGTTATATCCACCCTGCGGTAACAGTACAATCCTCCTCTATATCTAGATGTTATATCCACCCTGCGGTAACAGTACAATCCTCCTCTATATCTAGATGTTATATCCACCCTGCAGTAACAGTACAATCCTCCTCTATATCTAGATGTTATATCCACCCTGTAGTAACAGTACAATACTCCTCTATATCTAGATGTTATATCCACCCTGCAGTAACAGTACAATCCTCCTCTATATCTAGATGTTATATCCACCCCCTGCAGTAACAGTACAATCCTCCTCTATATCTAGATGTTATATCCACCCCTTGTAACAGTACAATCCTCCTCTATATCTAGATGTTATATCCACCCTGCAGTAACAGTACAATCCTCCTCTATATCTAGATGTTATATCCACCCTGTAGTAACAGTACAATACTCCTCTATATCTAGATGTTATATCCACCCTGCGGTAACAGTACAATCCTCCTCTATATCTAGATGTTATATCCACCCTGCGGTAACAGTACAATCCTCCTCTATATCTAGATGTTATATCTACCCTCAAGTGTAACAGTACAATCCTCCTCTATATCTAGATGTTATATCCACCCTGCGGTAACAGTACAATCCTCCTCTATATCTAGATGTTATATCCACCCTGCAGTAACAGTACAATCCTCCTCTATATCTAGATGTTATATCCACCCTGTAGTAACAGTACAATACTCCTCTATATCTAGATGTTATATCCACCCTGCGGTAACAGTACAATCCTCCTCTATATCTAGATGTTATATCCACCCTGCGGTAACAGTACAATCCTCCTCTATATCTAGATGTTATATCCACCCTGCAGTAACAGTACAATCCTCCTCTATATCTAGATGTTATATCCACCCTGCAGTAACAGTACAATCCTCCTCTATATCTAGATGTTATATCCACCCTCTTGTGTAACAGTACAATCCTCCTCTATATCTAGATGTTATATCCACCCTGCAGTAACAGTACAATCCTCCTCTATATCTAGATGTTATATCCACCTCTGCA